>JABFAI010000078.1:0-120859 GCA_013266175.1 Fusarium gaditjirri | reverse complement strand
TACTGCTTCTTCGATCTGTCCGTTGGCTTGATATACTAGTGCGAGCGCGTGCTGTGATGCCAGTCGTGATGGATGATTCTCCGCTAATATGGTCTCTCGAATTGTAACCACACGTTCAAGTAACTGTACTGCTTCTTCGATCTGTCCGTTGGCTTGATATACTAGTGCGAGCTCGTGCTGTGATGCTAGTCGTGATGGATGATTCTCCGCTAATATGGTCTCTCGAATTGTAACCACACGTTCAAGTAACTGTACTGCTTCTTCGATCTGTCCGTTGGCTTGATATGCTAGTGCGAGCTCGTGCTGTGATGCCAGTCGTGACGGGTGATTCTCCGCTAACATGGTCGCTTTAACCGCAATCACATATTCAAGTAACTGTACTGCTTCTTCGATCTGTCCGTTGGCTTGATATGCTATTGCGAGCTCGTGCTGTGATGCCAGTCGTGACGGGTGATTCTCTGCTAACATGGTCTCTCGAATTGTAACCACATATTCAAGCAGCTGTACTGCCTCTGTCACCCGTCCGTCTACATGCAGGCATCGGCCAACCCAGTAACCCAGTTCACACAGCTCGTCATTCCAGCCATCTCTGGGACATCTGAGGAGTTTGATAGCATGAGGCAGATATTGCCGCCAAAGGTCTCGGTTTTCCCAATCATCCGTCGGGAATATCTCCTTTAGACGTGCTATCGCTGCTTGACTTTGTTCTCCCTCCAACTTGTTCTCCACAACCCAAGACCTTATTGCTAGATGCACCAAACTATGCATGTCGAATACTTCACTGGACCCTCTCCTGTCTAAAAATCTATAGCCGCATAACGTGCCGATCGCTCGAGTCAATTGTTGACGTGACTCACCCTCGGGTAACATCGACTGAGGCACCCCTTTCGGTTCAACGTAAGCCAGAAACATCAAGATACGCGAGGCAAGTTCATTGGCCCTTCGGATCTGGTTAAACGAGATGAACCAGGTAGTCGCCACGGGATCCTGAGACTGCTCATATCTTGTGTCATCTTGGAACTCGGCACTTAATAGTTCTATCCTGTCACGATCTGTGTTCTCGAAGAGCTGCAGATACTCCATAAGTGATATCTCATTCTCGTTCAGGTATGCCGCTGCTTGCGTAATGGCTAGTGGAAGATGTGTCAGTAGCGTCAGAAGATGGTTCATGACTTGCTCATTACTCGAAGACACTTCCTGGATCATTGCTCCCTGGAAGTAGCTTCTCGCCTCATCCCGACTCATTGCAGGTACCTCGACAATGTTTCGCCCAGCAACCGATATCGCCACTTTCCGGTATCGCGTCGTAAACAGGATTCGTCCTTCGTCACTCTTGGGAAGCGATCGGTATATGCCACTCTCTGCGCCTGCTGAACCCAAGACAGTTTCTGTGTCATCAGCATTGTCAATCATAAGAAGCCATTTGCCGGCGCGTTTTGAACTTAGGTGCTGGCGGAAAGTTTCAATGGCATCGCTGTTGTCGGTAATCGGAATGCCACAGGCGTCTATGATCTGTATACATGCCTGCTCGAAACTGGCACGGCTCAGCGCTGGCACCCAGAACACTGAATAGTCCCTCTTTGTCTCCTTAATCCAATAAGCGAGTTGCAGTGCAATCTGCGTTTTGCCAATACCCCCAAGACCAACCAGAGCGACTTTTCGGCACCCTTCTTGGAATAGTAGACCCTGGAGCCTTGCAAGAACATCATCTCGGCCCACAAAGAGGTCATTCTTCGGAAAGGGAACACGAAATACTGGTTGTATCTGATACTCATCGACAGCACGTGTAGAGTGGTTCCGGCTGGGAAAATCGCGACTCTGTAAAGGGAGGCCGTTCTGGAGGTTTGAGGCTAAGAATGAAACACCTTCTACTGTAAGCGGTGGCCGTCTCTGGAAGCATGGTTTGGCATACCTTGGTCAGGTGAAGGTACCCAGAAGTCAAGAAAAGCCTTCGTACAGGCTGCCGCCGTAGCTGCAGCATATCGCTGCCAACCTTTATCTTTGTGGCTGTCAGCATAGTCGCAAGCGCCCTTGATTACGACGCATGGAAAACTATCCCAGACCCCAGCACCCTCCATCTCGAATCCAATGATGCCTTCCTGTACGGCGATTCGGTCGCGGTCTTCGCCAGACTTCATGACTGAGTTTCCGGAAGCCATCAAACCGAAGTGGACAGCAGGCGCAGGATGGATTCCAGTAGTCTCTAAGCGGTTTCGCAACACAAGCTCGCCGTTGCATCCGAGTTGGTCGCACGATTTCTGATCTATTGTATGTCGGTAAAATGCGTCGAACAGTCTGTCTTTCGTGACTCCAGGATACCCAGCACCAATCTCTGGTTCTTGATGAAGACTATCGAGGTACTCTGCCAGTTTGGCGCTCAACTTTCGGTGATTCCGGCGTGATTGGAGTTTTGCCAGCACTCCTCGTATCTCCTGATTCGGTCTGCCTAATGAGTCTAACAGCGTGTCCTTACGGGCAAAACGGCCAGGAAGTTGCCGTCCAAAGTCGCACTGAACAATACCGTCACTGATGATTACATCTCCAAGCACTATTTCGTCTTTGTTGGGTTTGAAAGGAACAACGCCACAAACGCCAACCACAAGGGCAAGTTTGATGCCTGGAAAACTCTTCCCACAATTGGAGGCTACGGCAGCCGCATTGGCTATACCTATCCCTGGCATGTATGAGAGGACGACGTTGTGGCGGCCGATCACGCCCGTGGAATAAGTATTAGGGTCACCTGACGCTTTGTCGAAAGGCGGGTCCTCATCGTCCCAGTAATGGTCGAACAAGGCTTCAACAGCATCAGCCTCGAGAGGAAGAGGGCATATAATGGCTATCTCGAAGCCGCGACGGTCGTTCGGGCGGGGTGGTCGGGGCGCTGGTGTTGACATCACGAGAGTGCCGTTCAGTCAACCGATGAAATCAGACAAACTAAAAAGACGATCGTCAAGAGAGCGACCGGCTTCAACGAAGCACTCCAAGAAAACGTACGTCGGAACAAGGACGAAAAAGGCGGAGATATCTGCTGTCGAGAGTAGAATTGAATAACCGAAGAAATGAACTTCTACGATATTGCTTGTCAGTGGTACTCTGAATTGGGAAAGAAAAGAAATTCAAGCACTCGAACAATGAGCAGGGAAAGGGTCAAAGCCCAACCCCGCAAGGCACATTTCCTTGCTCGTGATTAGGATTATCCTTGTCGAGAGGAGGGCCGTCACCAATCATACGGCTTAAGAACCCTGTAAAAGCTATAGCTTACTTTCAAGGCTGATTCACCAGAAGATCTAAAAATAATACAGTCAGTCCTAGGGTAAGTAAAGGTTTAGACAATATATCGTCTGTGTTCCTCTGAGTCTTTGCGCGTTTGCGATAGACTTGATAACGGGGATAAGTATAAAATTCTCTGAAATTCTTATCCATATACAGTATAATACAACACATGATTAGATTGAAGTTGTTATGATTTTGTCTACGTAGTACATCCTGGCGAAATGCCATGCTAAGCAAAAATCCAGCATAAGACCATGAACCATTTCAGGTTCTCATTAGCCAAATACCTAATCAAACTAGCACACGGCCCGCTCCTAGCGTCATTTAACGATGATCATAGATCACGAGATGGGGTTACTGCTGAAACGTAGCACGTGAAGATGATAAAGTTGCAGTACATTCCTCAGGTCTTCTCGAGACGCTGTGATGCAATCTGTTTTTTGGAGATACGATGCGTTTCATCAAAGAGCCCATAAACAATGCTACTAGACTGAAAGTAGTGGAGCACTGCCACGTCACAAAGGGCTTTTTGTAGGGTAACTCTTGCCCGTATCTGAGTGTGATGCATCTAGTATAACGCCAGGATCAACCAATATCTAACCGAGTATCACGACAGAAGTCGTAATATCGGTACAGCATTAAGGTGAATGTATTACAAAATACAGCTTAATTATTAATACACTATTAATATAAACAGGAGCTTGAATTACTATAGATTTATCAGCCTGATATGCCTATCCATTAGTTGGGTCTCGGCATGTAATATTCAAGGTGCTCGTGTCAATGTTCTGACAGTCGTAAACCGGTGGCTTCTTGCTTGGAACCTGGACTTTAATATCCTCAGCCACAATATTGCTACAACGCTGTAATGATGTCAGTTAACTCCACTATTTATTTGGCATTGCGTTCTTACATCTGGTGCACTGCAAACTAGAGTTCCCGCTCGTGGATCGTATTTCGTTGAGACTGTTCCCCAGAAGTTCTTCATCGTGACGTCCTCGATAGTCAAATTCGCCTGGTATGAATTGTCAGTAACAGGTCGTTCATTTACCTCATTCGGACTTACGGGAAACTCGTTGCATAGAGTCTGGTTCTTCTGGCCATAACACTGCGTAATGGTAATAGCGTTGTCATTATTCTCATGGTAGAACGTATCGTATGTCACGTTTCTGACACGGCCAAGACCACCGCCGCCATTCAACAGACTCTGGAAAGCAGTTTCAACACCAGGCCAGACCTTGATTCGAGCACCATCACTGGCGTTGGACATGGAAATGTTGTAGACGTAAAGATTCTCCACAATGTCAATCTCACCCTTGTACTGGCCCAGGGAACCAACACTAATGCCATGAGAGCCATTGCACACGAGATTCTGGACCACCACGTTCGTACTGTTTGGCTTGAAGGATACACAATCTGCTGCTGTTAGAAAATGGACATCACCTGGTGAAGTTGGAACGTACCGTCTGTGTTGTCAATGATGGAGTTCTGGATAACAATGCCGTCGGAGCGGTATGTATCCCAACCATCAGAGTTAGCGATTTTAACCCCATTCAAGCTCTTGGCTTCAAGTTCCAGATCGCTGATCAACACATCGGTGCTGTTAATAATGATGTTGAACCACTGATTTATGTGAGTTTGGGACTGTGCTCGATGTAACTGACACTTACGTTGGGTGGATTGCACATTCGCAGATTTGACATGGTGAGACCGTGTGCGTCTTCAATGGTTAACAGAATTGGTCTAAGTAACTTTATAAGAATCAGCATCGGCTGGACACAGAGTAATGATGGAATATGTCACGACTTACAGTCTTGTTGACAGCCATTTCTTCCCAGTAGGCTTGTCCATGACCATCAAGCAGAGACTCTCCCTTTGCTAGATCGCCATAGATATGGATGTCATTGCCTCCAATCTTCCAGAACGAGGACATGTTCTGGAAGTCATATTTGAAGCTGTGGTCTGCCCAGTAGTACGGGTCGGATTTGAAGTTGACCTCTCCAGTAATGATAACATCGACATGAGCGAGCCAGGTCAGGTCAAGTGGCGAGGCAATGCTGTACTTCTGATCAAGAACAATTGTGCCCCCTTTGTTGCAGTTCTCGAATGCTTTCAAAATTCTAGGAGCATCGTCGACATTCTCTCCCTTGCCGGGGTTGACATAACATAAGTTCGTGCGAGATCGCGCGAGAGAGACGGGAAAGGCTTTGCCTGTACCATAGGGTGCAGCTTCAACATGGGGCCTCTTAGGTAACTCCAAGTTGCGAGACGAGGTTCCAACAACTGACGACACAAGAGCAGACAAGGTGACGGCCGAAAGAACGTTGTTGAATAACATGTTGATTATTGAGTGAGCTGCTGATAGGGAAGCATATTGTCAACGCCAAACTCACGTCTTTATAATTTACCAAACCTTTCGATATCTTTCATTGTAGACATGCTATTGGTGGAACAACTATATCAGATACTATTACTAAAGTTCAAGTGAGATCCACAGGTATACGGATACTGATCAGTATCTTCCCACACCACGACGCGACGCCATTTACTTAAATTGCGGGGTAGGATTCAATGTCGCTTTCTCCGCATGTTGGCCAATTAACATCAGTGCCATGATTTTGAGTTGCCCCTTGCTACTGGCTCATTTCCGGAGATCCCCCAAACCCCAAACTACCCCAAGATTGAACGAGCCAGATTACCTGCTTGGCAGCAAAATGTTGAAGTCCTCTACTCTCTAAGTTCTACGTCGATTGAATCGGATGTCTTGGGCATTACACTGGGTATTCAAGACTTACCCTGCTTAACTCGCGTCGAGGTCTACAGACAGGCTTGTTCCTCGTCTCCAAGTTCTGTCGGCTGCTTTAAGCTCTCAGCCATAACTCTCTCTCTCAACTCCCCTGAAGAGTATGCTAAATACCCCAACTTCAACGGCTTCTACTCACTCCATGATGGACTGATGCTAGGTTTCTAATGTTCCCCAACCAACTATCACAACACAGTCGAGAACTTGATTGTATGAGAGATTTCTACGTGCCGAAGAATATAACATTCTCCAGCTTTTGCTTCTTCTTTATGTAGTACTCTATCCTACCTGGAGTTCCTCTCCAGATCTGTTGCTCCTGAAACCTTGTTTATACCATAGTCATACGTCTTCTCAACGCACTGCTATGTCGAAGCGCAGCACTCCGGCATTGTACGCTCGACAATCGTGAATAGACATCCTGGTGGGGGAAGTACTTTGGCATCTTTTAATGTTTCCAGCTTTAAGAAAAGGGAGGAAGCTTGTATCCTTCTCCGCATTAACTTCAAAATACAGGGCTTGTAACTAACCAAAGCCAATATTCAGTTGTGCAAAGTGCAGATGCTGCAGTATTCTCAATGAAAGTCGACAACCAAGTTTTGTTGCGAGTGGCAAGCCATGAGGGTTGCTAGCCAACCTTGATACAGTATGGGATGACTATCCAGCTGAGTCACATAATCAGCATGATGCCGAGCATGAGATGGAGAAATGCCAACAAGACGACTATGGCAACTCATTAGCCTTCACTCGCAGTTTAATACCGAGATTCTTGAACTACTGAAGCAGTGTATCAGCAAGCTACCAATGGTGATGTTTTCCAGTAGCCGGTTCCATTTCCTTTATATGGGATGTCATATTCGAGAGAATTGCTCGGAGGACCTGGCCACGAGGCTCATATGCCGTGTTGTGAACAACTAAGCATCCTCGACAGCGAACAGTTACTGGAGCCAACATTTACCAGGCTGCTGGATGCCATCTTTTCAGTGGCTTCTCTGAAGCTTGTGTTAAAGCTGTAGCCATCGGCTGACCTTGAAAAGGGGCTGTTTTGTTTTGTAGTTTGTTTATCACACGTCAATGGATGTAGAGCCTCATCGCTTTTATCCTGAAGTTTATTTCAGTGTCCCGATATAGATGGCTTTGAATCCGACGTAAGCGTAAGCAGAGCCTCGGGTCAACTTTATTTTCAGAACATCTCCAGAAATTTAAGCCCTTCAATGGTATACCATTTTTAGCTCTGAGGCAATAAGTAGTAATAGTTCAAGAAGCAATTAAGACAGTCGACTTCCACAAGCGTATAATTCCCAATGTTTCAGAGTTGCCTTAATCTTCAAGAAACCGAGGCAAAGATATCTATAGCAGTGGTGTAAGTGTTTAAAACAACATTACCAATCTTAACAGTTGTCAAAAGCAATAAACTTAAGATACTATGAAATCGAGACAACATGAAAGCTGCCACAGTGCTGACTGACTTATTTTTTAAAGATATGCGTGGATATTTATAAGGCATGTGATTTCGAACCTATCTAAATAAGCTACATGACCGGGACCTTTTCTAACAACTGAGGCAGACATGGGAACGGACAGCTGAGATATTGGGGCTGTTTATATCAGGGGCAGTGTTATTGTGGCCAAGGATACAGGTCGACGTAATGAATGAGGTGGAAGGAGTCGGGATAGCCTCTCCTGTTCCAGTTGTCCTGATGGCTCCTTTGATGCCATGAAAGAGACCTGTTCGCACCTTTGCTTCTCTGATTTATAATGATCGGAAACCTAACTCCACCCGGCCTTCAATTTATCTAGTTTGGCGGCAAGATTGTGTCAAGATTGGTGGGTTTTGGGTATCCTTGGCTCGTGGTCTTCAGATCATCCTCGTCATTGCCATGGCTGGCCTTTTGTGGACTCGGGATACATAACCCTGCGCCCAGATTTCATTGAATGTGAGAACATAATAAACAGTATATACCCTTGTTTAGTAACTTCATCATGTTGAAAAGTAATTGTAGCCGATATGGTTGGATATCTCGTGGCGGCTGTCTGCAGTGTCAAGCCGGTCACACAAGGACTAGCCTTGTGGCGTAACTTATTCTTCCTTCAACCTTTTTCTCTGCTCACAATTCAATCTCTTAATACACCTTCACTCTCTTCAAACTTGAGGCTCTTCTCATTGCAAACGAAAGAATCTGATAATCCGACATCTCTAGTTATCCACAACAAATATGTGTTGTACCAATGCCCTGCGAATCTCCTCTTCTCTCCACGAAGCCGCGCTTGCTGTGTTCAAGATCACAGAACGCAACAGCCGGATCCAGCAACGTCAGCTCGATCAGGCGCTGGATATTCGACAGGTCGCCGATTCCTTCGATCAAACTATTAACGAGTTTGAGGTTTTGACCATGCACCTTGGCTATGTCACCGCCGTCGAGTCGTACCTCTCTCAGATCCAGCAGCACGTCCACTCAGTCCGCCGTATTCAAAACGATCTCAGAAGCACTCTCGTATCCATCACAGACGCCGACATCAAATTTGGTCAGGAAATCCGGTCGGGTTATGCCCAATTCCTCAGTTATATTTCATGCTACAGTGGCGATGATACTCAAGCCCTGGCATCACTCATCACCATCACCGGCAAATTCAACGGATTCTACTTGCAACAACATCAAAAAGTTAGAACTATGCGCGAGCAGCTCGATAGCTACGTTCTCATCCTGAACAAGATGGCGGCTTTGAAACACGGGTTGGAGGAACAGGGGCTGATCTGACGAACATAAATTCAGCGTGGAGATTGGTCGTCGCTTGGGATTGTCCATGAAGGCACCGTTGTGAATAATGGTAATATGTCTTTGGAAACAAGACGGAAGATTTGCCTACTATTTCGGCACTTATAGAAACCTCCCGTGTTCCTTCGAAGCAAGTACCAGCATCATGATCAAATCTCGCTCGTTATAAAACGTCCTTCGAGCTACGGCCACTCACTGGCTCATAAGAGGCTCTCTACACCGTAGTGGATTTAGACACCGCCTTGGGCCACGGTTCGAGCTGTTATGAATATGATAGTACAATACCCAGTTAATACAGTTGCTTGTGAACAATGAGCGATACTGCAGACATTGATGGCTTCTCGAGTTGAGTTGTGACTTGAGGTTTGACTCCAGCTTGGCGCTGACGGTACACTTTTCGTAAACTAGGTAGACCTTTGTATGGCATGTTTTGGTATGAATATTAGCGTGAACTTGGACTTTACGATAGAACTTGGTTACACTTCCGTTTGGGGTGTTGTTTGGGTCTTCAGTGTTGCTTTTGGGATACATCTCCAAGTTGGTGGTCTTTCATTAACTTCGCCATATTTAATTTTAAGCTTTCGGGTGTGATGCCTTGCCATCTTGGGCGTCGTCTTTCCGTGAGACTTTTATTTCACAGTTTCATGAATAGATAACTTAGTACTCTTGATGACTGGCTCTTGTTTGCAGACTCAGTTGCTGTAGGCAAACCCATAATGGGTATGGTAGACTTGGACTTGGATGACTCCCAGGATCTGATTGCTGCTATCTTTTTGAGATTAGGGTCTTCCACAGCCTTGGTTGACAGAACAGACGCTCTTAAACGAACCATGGGCGCTTTGAGGGCGGAATGGAGCGACTCATTCCATTCTTTAGACTATATTTGCAGGCCTGCAGTTTCGCAGCCCATATACAGATTGTTTGGAGATGCCTGGGACATTTGCTGGCTTAGGATATACTGGCTTGGGTTGTACTGACCTCATATATGGTCAAGTTATCATGTCCAGAGGGGCCGCAGCCCCATTGTCCCCTCATCTAGTTCTCTTTATTGGCTTGTGAGATGACTGACTTCTGTATTGGTGGGCGAGACCATCTCTCCGTGGACACTGACTACTCTTACACTCTGCAAATGATAAATCTGTCAATCGCGCTTCATGATATGACAATTATTCTCGTATACACAATATACAGAAAGCTATTTGCGTAAAATTTCGCTGAAGTTTGTCGCAATCTTATATTTAACGCTTCCTTTAATTAGTCAACCTTGTTCGATATGTCGACGAAACGGCCCAAGACAAACGAATGAAGCACGATGTATTGTTATGGGAATACTGGTGACATGGGTGTTGCCTTTCGCCGTAAGCAAAAAGCTGTTGGAATTATCCCAGCAATATCACGCAAGACCACAAAACGACCATCCTGGTTCATCCAGAAGTTCAGAATAGCTTCAGTAAGGGATAATATTAATCATGCAACGTGGTCATGTATAACGTGATCTAGCTGAAAGAACATTAAATAAAGTAGTCATATCCCCATCAAGGGGCTTATCTCCGCTCCTGCATTTGTCTTCTCACAGAAGATCGTTTCCTTGTTTTAGTCTTTGAGACTCTGGCGAGGTGATATACATTCAGCCTCTTACTAGCACCGCATTTCTGGGATTTGTTTCCCTTGCAGGCAACACTACACTGCGATGCCGGAGCTTCAACACTACCATTGGACGGCCCCTTTTTACTGCAGTAACAGTCCTCTCCGTTCTCGAGTCCCAAGTAAGGATATCCTTTGCTGGAACAAAACTTTGAGCAGACATCAAGAGTCATCTTCTTGTTTGTTGTCTTGGCACCTCCTAAGGCGCTCGCGCTTCTTCCTTCCGTATAGCAACCAAGGTACTTTGGTGGTGTGTCGATAGCCTCACGGTTGACAGTGGGAGTATAGAGTGTATTGTTCCAAATGGATATACGATTACCGGCACCACATTTCTGGGAGGAATTCCCCGCACATGGCATTCTGCAGTCGCCATCTGGCGCAACAGTGGCCTGCGTCTTGGGCGAGTATCCGCAGTAACATTCCCGTCCATATTCCATTCCAAATAGAGGGTAGTTTAGTTTACTGCAGAATGAAAAGCAGGTATCGAGAGACACGGCAGAGCCTGTGAATGTAGCACTAGGAAGTGTCCGGCCCCCTGACCCTCCATCCGTGTAGCAGCCTGTCCATAGGGCAGCACCGTCAAGTGCCGTGATTGGTCCTGTGGGTTTGTCGGGTTGCTTGATTTTCCATACACTCAATCTGTTTCCAGCACCACAGTAGCTGAATATGTTGCCTTTGCACTGCATCGAACACTGAGATATATCAGTTATGTTGGAGCCACCATTGACAATATCGTTGCCACAGTAGCATTCTTGGGAGTATTCTGTGCCGGCATATTTATATCCGCCTACCTGACAGAATGCAACGCACTTCTCGTTTGTCATGCCAGCCACGTCCGCCGTGCTGTCAGATGAGAGTGCCCTCCCAGTGTTTCCTTCGGCGTAGCATCCATAGTATGTAGCCATGCCTTTGGATATTTGGGTATGGCCAACAATGAGCTCTGCAGGCGGTGTGTATGAGGTGTCATTCCATACTGTGAGAAAGTCTGGTCCTCCACAATATTGTGTCATGTTGCCTGCACAAGTCATTTTGCGCGTTGACGCACATACTGAAGCTTTGGTGTACGAGGCACCCGATGTGAGTGCTCCCGCACAATAACACTCCCGGCCATTCTCCATCCCAGCGAGTGGGTAGCCCTTCGCTTTACAGGTAGTTGTGCAATACTCAATAGAGTTGCTGTTCGACGTCACGGCAAACTTGTTCAAGGTTCTGCGACTGCCTTCAAGAGCGCAGCCAACGAAAGACCAGGAGCCAACCTTGTCCCCTATAACAGGATCAAACATGGATCCGGTGCCAGCATCTCCAAGGTTGTTGATGGACGGCTTTGCATCGCATGCTACCGGTGAAGCTCTGCCTGGTCCACCGAAAGGTTTGTTGCACCCAGGAAGAGCATCAATCATGCCTCGAATGGGTTCATCAATCAGGGGCGGCATCTCTGGGCAGTTGTCGCTAGCGTATTGTGTTTGCGAAGCGGCAAGTATAGGACATTTCGAAATTGCTCCTCCGATGCTATCATTGTTGATGCATTTTTTGATAGCAGTCGCAAGAACCGTCGGATTCCAGCCGTTTAAGAAGTCGCCGTGAAACGCGTAGCCAGTAGTGTCTCCATTAGCAAAGACAAACCGACCACCTTTGCTTTTGTCGATGTTGTTGACCCCATAGATGACTTCGAAGAACAGATGAGGAAGCTGGCGTGGATGAGTTGGGGGACAGATGCCATTGTCTATTTGGGACATGTAGGCAACGTGGCTTTGATCAGATTGGTAATCCTGTCCGTTCCAACATGATTGGAAATGGATCTGGGCTCTCATGCCGTTATCGCAATCCGTCTTCCACATGTAGTTGCGCTCCTTTGACGGCCCTGAGCTATCCAGGCATGCGAAACTGACTCGGTCGGCAACTGGACGACCTGAGAATCTTGAGTTACTGTATGTTTTTGTCTTGGAATCATAAGATCGAACAAAGTTGTCTCCAGATAGCATCTTGAATCCCGGAGGGAATGGCTCGATGTTTGTCTTGTTCTCTCCACGCCCGAGGTAATATATCACAGTCCCGCCGTTTGGAACCATCTGGAAGCTCCCATTCGCGTGTTGATAGAAGAGCTGGGGTGTCCAGTAGGCCGATTTATCGTCCTGGATCTCGCATGAAGTACACCTTGAGGCCTGAAGGCTGTCAAAGGTGGAGTCGATGTTGATGTTGCTGGCCCCAGAGAGCTTGTGGACATGTGCTGAGAAGGTTCCGGGGGCAATGATGGGATCAACTCGGCCAGTCTGTATGATACCGCACGACATGCGCCAGTATCCCTCGACCAAGGCAGCGAGAGCAAGCAGCCCAAGGAAGCTATTTTTGTTGTTGACCATTTTGGACGTACAAGTAGTGGGTGAGGTGGGACAAGGAGAGGATATTGGCAAGCCCTTGTTCAACACCCATGAGACGATAATGTTGGAGGTTGAGATAACTACTGGGAATCAACTGATCGGGACATGATCGTCTCAAATATAACGCTCAGAACAGATTTAGCCAGGAACAACGCCCTCGTAAACTGACTTTGCTAACGGAAAGACATTCGGATTATACCCCATTTGGGTGTCCTTGAGCTTCAATCAAGGAAATATAAAAAACCACGCACTGTAGTATGAGATACAATGTCACCAATGGGGTCGATAGTGGACAAGCATTCTCAATTCCTTGGCTTCGATAGCCTCCATTCCAGTGGTAGCGTCTTAGGAGTCGTGAGTATGAGAGACTAGGCTTTATTGAAGCTGTCTGGCCGAGTCTGGATAGCTTCAAAAACCTTAATCCCGAGTCGTGGATATGGGCTACTGGCGCAGGCACCCGCGGTCGCATGATGGCTGCGCTTGGCTGCGCCAAAATCGAAAGCCCAGGAAACCTTATTGCGACGATGCGCTTGTGGTCCTTGGCAGTTGTTGTGGGTGTCTTTGTCCATGACCCCATTTTCATTCATCTTTCTGCATACCAGTCGTGATTTGAGTTCCATCGGCCAGTCGACTTTCCTCTGGCTAAAACTCATGGGAGGCAACTGAGGAGCCACTCCGACGTTATGCAGACATTATAAATGGTTGGGCAGAGTTATCTAGTATCTACCGATGAGTCTGTTATATTCTCTCGATGCTCACCATTTTTATAGAGAAATGCTCCGCCACAGATTGGAGGCGTTCTCGTGGTCCGTTGATGTCCAACCACTGCAGGTCTTTCGGCATGCTTCGTATCGGTCAAGTCTGCGACACGTTGACTCAGTCAAGAAGCAGAGACATGAATCCGTATGTAGCCAACTGACAGGTACCTAGTTCATGTCAAACGTCATCGTGTCTTTTTGCTAGAGATGATAGCTCCGAAAGCTGTCACTGTGTGCAGGCCAGTCTTGCCGCACGGGGACTAGTATGATCGCCTATCTTATCTAGCTTCGTTCGTCGGATTGTTACTAGCGATACCCAGGTCTCGGCCATATCATGTCACTTGATATAGACATAGCATTATATTGATACGTTAAAGGGCTGTCATCAACGAAATTCTACGGACCCTTAGTCTGAGAAAAATGGGACTTGATACACAACCATAAAGGCAGAGGGAAGCTCCGTTATTGATAGATATACCTAGATTCATGGATCTGCCAGTAGTGGTTTGCCCGTTCGTAAGTTTGGAGCATAATGTAGGCATCTGTGACAGGATCATTAAGATGTTCTGTTATTCGCCGTTCACTATTACGGAGTGTGAGGACGTAGTCGATAGTAATCCAAAATGCATCAGGCGATACAAGCTTCTACAGTGAACTGGATGGATGGGGCGATCATGTTATTATTTAACCGATGACAACCCGCTGTTCTCTTGAAGGAATTGTTTCAACTCTGAAAATCCAAGGTAAAGAAGCATGCTATTATTGTAAAACGTCCAATAACGTGACGCGGTCATGTCCCCAGCATGTTTTGATTAAAGGGCCTCAATCCCATCGTAAGACGAATGGACATCCCCTGTTCGTGCTTATCCCCCGGTCCAAGGTCGTAGCTATCCGCTTTAAGGAGTTGACCGTTGACGAAAAGCGCGTTGCATCGTGCGAAGAATTCCGGTCTCTGAGGTTGGGATGAGTTCTTCGATTGCATAGGAGCTGGGAACGTGAGATGGTCGAGGTTACCTATTATCTTTATTTTGTGATTTTCGCGGTCGCGCCCTTGACTCCAGCGATTTGGGGTACGCTAACTCGTTGACATTTGGTTGATGTACTTGCTGGCTGGTGAAATGATGCTGGCGTCACAAGTACCCCTGCTCCAACATCCAATCTCTAGCTCCCAAAATATTTCCCCAAACCTTAACTTGCTCCATACAACAACAGTTGTCACATCACCTCACCTGCAAGAGTTTCTTCTTCCTCTTCTTTCCGCTTGTTATGTTTATTTCCCGTGTCATTCCCTCGACTACATCCTGTAACCTCTCCCCGTCGCCGCGGCGGTGCATTGTTTGACGACTTGCGAATTGATTTGACTCCGTTGGCCGTCCCCGTGTCTCACCGCAACCAAATGATCGGGCAGCGAACGAAACGAAACGAAACGAAACGTTTATCACGACCTCATTGAACGCAGCGAGTTTAATAATACGCGATCCCTGATGACCTACTCAGAATACGACTATTAATCCCCTTACGAGTCTGTCCTTACCATACTTAATTTGCAGCTTCGGTCATTCTGCATGTGCCACCACAGTTCTCAATTGATACGCCACCACCAACGGGACTCCTCCCCGTCATCCTTCCACTACCGCTCGACATAAACCAATAGCCGCGTGTTCCTCACCGGACGCACACGACCTATACTCGGTCTCCCTCCTCGCGGCGTGGCCAGGCGGCATCCGGCGCGGAGGGATGCAGGCCTCGAAAGGACAAGCCGAGCTCGTGCGCAAGGCCAAGGTATGTCTATTTGGCGGATCCTCTTACGTGTTTAACATACAGCCTAACACGCAATAGCTTGCTCGCTCGTATCAGGAGCTTCTCGAGTACGACCCTTTACCTCCCCATATGTCGACTTGCTAATCTTTGCTCGTAGCGAATTCGCGAGCCATGACCTCAAATCCGTTGGCAACTACGCTCTTGGGAGACTGATCGGGAAGGGATCTTTCGGGAAAGTCTACCTGGCGTCACATAAACTGACCAATGGCTCCAAAGTATGAGTTCTAGCACAATGCCGCCTTATCCTCGACGATAGCTAACCCGAATAAGGTCGTTCTCAAGTCTGCCAACAAGGGCGACTCGAACCTTGCACGAGAAATTCACCATCACCGGCAATTCATACATCCGCATATAGCAAGATTATACGAAGTAATTGTCACTGAAAACATGGTCTGGATGGTTCTCGAGTACTGTTCTGGTAACTATTTGCTCGCCTCTGCTTTGACTAACCTACTGACTTTCAAAAGGCGATGAACTCTACAACCACTTGCTCGAGCACGGTCCACTCCCCGTTCCGAAAGTGCAAAAGATCTTTACACAACTCGTCGGCGCAGTTAGCTATGTCCACAATCAGTCCTGTGTCCATCGAGACCTCAAGCTTGAGAACATTCTCTTCGACAAACACGAAAACGTCAAACTGGTGGACTTCGGTTTCACAAGAGAGTACGAGGGGAGGACAAACCATCTACAAACATTTTGCGGCACGATCTGCTATTCTGCACCTGAGATGCTCAAGGGCGAAAAGTACGCTGGTGAAAAGGTTGATGTTTGGAGTTTAGGTATCATCCTTTATGCGCTACTGTGCGGTGAACTTCCCTTCGATGATGATGACGATAATATTACCCGGACCAAGATTCTGAGCGAGGATCCCAAGTTTCCTGATAATATGCCCCCCGAGGCAATTCCTTTGATCAAGTCGTTATTATCGAAAAGGCCATTGTTACGTCCATCGTTGCCCGAGATTCTCTCGAATTCGTTCTTAGCTGAGCATGCCCCAACACAAAGAGCCATTCTGGATGTTCAGCAACCGCCCCCTTTCTCGACGCCCTTGGAGAAGGATTGCTTACAGAGAATGCGAAGTTCTGGTGTCAATATTGACGCAGTAATTGAAAGTGTCTTGGCACAAAAGTGCGATGCTTTGGCTGGCTGGTGGGCTCTGCTGTTGGAAAAGGAACATCGCAAGATGCAGCGCAGGGAGAAGAAGAGAAGAGAAAGAGAGATCGACAGCCGCAGCATTCGACGACTATCTGCGGCATCTAGTCGGCTAGAAAGGATGGCCCCAATCCTGCACGAGGTTGATGAGGCAAACGGCACCGGGCGGCATTTGAGGCTTGAACCGTCAAACTCCCGGAACAGGGGGAGGAGCGAGCGACGAAGCGCGCATTACGTCGACTATGTTGTGACAGATCTTCCACAGCTTCCAGAAATTGGTAGGGACTCAGGAGGGATTAATGAAGATGGCGATCGTCCTCCGCCGCCTGTCGACAAGGACTCAATAAGGTCCGTTTCGACATCTCGTCAGCGCAGGCCTATTCCGCCACCTAAGGAGGGCTTGATACGCAGTGCTCGGTCTCGAGGCTCTACTCTTCACCTTGTCACGACTTCGGACGCACTGGCTTCGAATGCCAGTGACGAGCATCATCAGCAGAACGGCCATGAGAGACCACGGAGGAGACCTAGTCAGCCGCTGATATCCCACTGGAAGAACATGACACATTGGCTTGTTGAAAGTGCGACAAGGAGGAGACGTGGCCATGCCAGACGAACCAGCCAGAGCACCCCTGACCTACACAAGAAGGAGGGGAGCACGGTTAGCAGTAAAGATGGAAGTTCGCGACCACAAACAAGCAAATACCCTAACTCGACTTCACCAGGAACACAACCAACAGCTTCACTGCCCAAGGGAGTCGTGGCTATCGGCCAGAAGGCCTCTCAGGCTGGGAGCAGTACCCAAAGAACGGCGTCAGGAAGTCTAGCATCGCCAACAATCCCCCCGCCTCGGATTGCGACGTCATACAAACGACAGTCATTGTCCCCTTCTCCTCTTACGCCGAGATCGACTATTAGGCGATCGTCAGCTGGACTTCGGGGCCGAAAGTCGACATCATCCTCGGTATCCTCTGTTCGGTCCATCCATCATCACCATCACTCCCATTCCAAGGCGTCATCTACGAGCTCAGCTGCTTCGTTCTCTACTTCGATGTCCAAGACACCTCTTCAGCGAGGGCATTCGCCACACCACTCAGTCAAGGTGCTTCCAGCAACGCCTACGTCGGTCGCCTTCCCATCCAATATTCGTCTCGTGCGAGCCACTCCGCCGACTCTGAACATGTTCAATGAAGGCATGCCATCCGAAGGTCCCCCACAAGCTCCAGGATCGCCTAACCCTTTTGTATCAGGCATCATGTTTGCCAAGCGAAAACGGAATTTGTTCAAGGGCCCGACGCTAAACAATTTTGGTGGACCCTCTCAAAGCCAACGCAACAGTGGCTCCGGTTCGCATTCCCGCAGCGCTAGTGCCTCTGGCCTGGGACGCCGATCTGGAGAAATCACGATTCAAGAAGAAGACGAGGGATCAGAAGACGACGACGATATCGAAGAAGTTGACGTTTTTAGCCCAGTAATAGGCGGGCCTGGGGAGCGGATCGAGGAGCAGATCTTTGAAGAGAATGAGCCTCAACCGAGCCTAGAACCAGCGCCTACTATCATTCAAAACAAGTCAGAAGGCCCGTCCATCACCACTGCGGGGAAGGCACCAGCGTCTTGATGGAAAGTCTCCATTAGAAAACCGTTCAACGACTTGACGAATTATACTAGATAATTTCTGGACGATGGTGGTGGAAACGCTTCATTACAGGGTCCAGAAGCTCTGTGATACAATGCTGTTTGTGTTTCTGTTTTTATTCGTGTCTCCGATTCTCCAGCTTTGCTATCGTTCATTAAAACTTTGAATGGTGCATAGCCCCTTATGGATACCTCTTTTTGTTATATACGATCATGGAACGATAGAGCCTAACAGACTATTATTTATGTGTTTGCAAATCAGCCAGTCTCGCTTGAATCAGCAACTCGCTCAGGGTGAGAATCTGTCGGCCGTTCACTTTGTTTCTTTATTTGTTCGGTCTTTCGGCAAGATCCATAGCCCTGGCGTGACTGTCGCGGCATGGACCGCTTGCAGATAATCTTGAGTATTTGGTTCTTTCGTGCGTTTCGTTGTCTCGTCCCAAAGCATCATAATCCAATTGCTCCCTGATAACAAATATTTGATAAAATAGCCGGTTTCTTAGAAAGAATGCGAGTGGCTTCGTCTTCGAGACTTTTTGCTCAGTATCGCATCTCGCTCTTCGCGCAACGTGATCCAAACCCAGAACCATGTCATTGTTTCGATAAAGATGAATGTAAAGAATAGGCGGTTCTTTAGCATGTCGCCGCCCCAGCCAGCAGGGTGATATGATGGGTTATACGAGCTCGGATGCGAGAGGTGACTGCGAGAGGACTTGTCGTACATGGGAGATGATGGGCCAAACAGGAATATGTAGACGACGAAACCGAGAGAGAGGAACGAACGCAAGGGAGCTGTGTGACAATTAGCGCACCATGAGTAGAAGTCGGGCATAGGATGCCAACCTTGTGTGCCCCAGTGGAAAATCAGGCAGACTTCGTCAGGCATAGATAGGGATACCAGATCACTAAAGCCGACAAAGACGAGGACAGCGGCGAGGAATGCGAGGGGAGGGCTTTGCAGTTCAAACCCTCTTGCCAGAGGCTTTATGACGAGTCGGGTCAGCTTAACCAGGCTTCGGGGACGTCGCGATTAGCAACCATGCTGTGATGGAGACTCACCATTCCCATGCTCTCTCCCAACATGAAGACAAGCGCTTGCTCATTGATGGAGCTTGGATTAGTGATGAAGAAGTATGCGAGAGTTAGGTGGAAAAGAGAGACGGATGTTATAATCGTTTTGGCAGATATAAGTGCCATGGCAGCGTTCTACTCCCTCTGGGGACGGTTGTCTCGATGTACTTCGATCGCGTGCGTCGCAGGATGAAGCTTTTGCCAGTCACAAAGGAGGGGGAAACTGGCAGCAGAAAAGAAGGGGCTCGGCAGGCCAAGAGGTAGCGAGCTTGTGCTTAAAGGAATGGAGAACAGAAGACCCAGCTGGAGGGCGTACTAGCAGTTGATCAACGTCCTGGTCACGCTGAATAGCTGTTGTGAAAACCAGGGGTTAAGGTATGCCATGCGTCACCCGCGCATGATGGACATTTGCGGGCCGCTAATCGCGGCTAGCGAATCCGATCGCAGGAGCGCCTCATGGCGCCGGGAAACGCCAGCCAACAGCACTAGATTGACTCGCCTAACCTAGACCGCCCGGCCATACCTGCGACCATAAAGAGAAGGAGGGCTATATAGAACAATTAACAATTCAACCTCTCCATTTACGTCCTCTCTATTTCATTTCATTCGTAAACCAGGCTGTACAGCAATTCTTTCTTAGAATTCATGCTATATAACACGAATAGCATTTTATATACTACTTTCTAGTAACCAAACTACTCTTTCCTTCCTTCTTTCCCTTTTCCTGCCTAAATTGAGCATTATTTAATCGGTTTAGAATATATAGATCTATATTTTTTTTCCTGGTGTATTCCGGCGTTAGTCACAATGGTTACTGGAGAGAATGATCCAAATTGTGATCCTATCTGGGGCGACTTTGTTGACTCGGATGACGAGTGCGAGATCGAGGATGCATGCGAGCCGGTTGAGCGATATGAGGAGGGGCTCTATTATCCAGTCTGTATCGGAGAAGTCCTTGTTGACAGGTATCGTGTTGAGCATAAGCTGGGCCATGGCGGCTTCTCAACCGTCTGGATGGCAAATGACATGCTCAGCAACGACAACGTCGCTCTTAAGATTATGTCACCTGGGCCTTCCGGCGAGCGCGAGTATGCTGCGCAGAATATGATCGCCAGTGCCGTTCAGGACACATCTCGCCTCTTGATATACCAGGATACCTTTCTGCTGCCTGGCGCATCTCAGATATACCATAGGGTTCTGATCTTCCCTTTGCTGGGCCCCAGCCTGCGGACATACGCCTCTTCCATGTCTACTGCTGCTCGGCGGTCATCCGCCAAGCAACTACTACAAGCTATCAAGGCGCTGCATGATGGCCAAGTTGTACATCGAGGTATGCTACCATGCAACTCTATTGCATCAATTATAGGGTGCTAACTATGCAATGCAGACATTAACAGCGCTAATGTCTTATATGGACTTGCTCCTTTTGAGAATGACACCACTATAGCTACTAAATACAGTTATCTTGGGCGCCCCCGGAAAATGCTGATACCTACATACTGACCCATGTGGAAAGACGGCCAGCTGGTTATGCCTATGATCCCACACAATACCGTAGTGCAGGAGACCATAACCCTCGCCGACTTTGGCCTGGCCGTCAAATCTGGTACCTCCGTGGATTACAAAGGCCAGCCGCCCGCCATCTACTGCGCCCCAGAACGTATCCATAGTATAGATCCGAGCTTTGCTTCCGATATGTGGAGCTATATATGCATCTTTGCCGAGCTAACCCTCGGTTTTCCCCTATTCTACGGCTCAGCGGACTCTTCAGTCGTTGAATTTATGGTCAAAAGTCTGGGGCCTCTTCCTTCATCCTGGAAGGGCTCTTATGAAGGCGGCGGGCAGTATGACGAGTCATGGTACAGCCAGAATAGACAGCCAGATCCCCATCACACTCTGGAGGCAAAGATCAAGCGTGCACTATATGACATTAGTCCTGTTGAGAAACAGCTAGTGCTCTCTATACTGCAGAGGGGTCTATCATATTCGCCTGAGCATCGCTTCAGTGCTGGGCAACTTCTGGAAGATGTGTCCTTTAAGGAGCTAATGGCCATATATGGACTCTAGAACCATATAGTTACTACTTAGCGTTAGAGTATATAGTTATTAATACGGATTATTAGTCTCAATACAGAATAAAATAAATCTTGTTCTTCTGTTCTTTCTTTAGCTATGGCTGTAGTAGACTTCATCAGGGCTAAGGGCTGGTATGTAATTAGGATGTATGTAATTAGGATGACCGGACCTGCAAGGAACCAGGTATGGGCTCAAGCTTTGCTAAGAGAAAATTATAATAACTGGTTATATATAACTGAACCTGCCTTGCCTCTATATAGTTAGCTGTTGCGTAAGTTTTGGGTAAGCATAGGCAACTCTGCCTTGTCTACGCGGAATATCATTTGTTGTGGCGGTTGTTGTGGAGGTTGTTGTGGCTGATACCTGAATACCCTTGTTTGGATTTGTCTCCACTTTGTCCCTTGAGCTGTGAGCTTTGTTGGTAGGACTCGGACATGCATGCACCATACCGAGCAGTGCATTCATTTTGAGCAATTTCAATTAATGCATTGTCCTTGCGCACTGGGAAAATATACAACTTTGAAGATCAGGTGTCTATTTTTCTGAAATGTCGGAAGCGGGTAGTCCCTTGCTGGATAAGCAACAGCACATCAAATATTGGCAGCGCTGTCATAAAACATACCTCCCGTCTCCTTACACAGCCTACGACTCGACCCGCCTTACTTTCGCTTGCTTCACTATTTCGGCGCTTGACATTCTGTCTGTCCCGCTCACCCATGCTGAGCGTGATGCTATCCGTCGGTGGGTTCTGAGTCTGCAGCATCCAGAAGGTGGCTTTTGTGGAAGTTCAACGCACGCATTACCAGGTCAGGAAGCATACAAGGGCACAGCGAATATTGCAGCTACCTTCTTTGCACTTGTACTGTTGGGCCTGGCAGCCGATGGTGAGGATGAGGCAAGGTCAGCCTTCAGCGGGGTGGACAGAGTACGGTTATTGAGGTGGCTGAAAGGGCTTCAAAGAAAGGATGGGAGTTTCGGGCAGATTTTATGGGACGGAGAGATTGTGGGTGGCAGAGATATGAGACACAGCTATCTAGCGAGCTGTATTCGGTGGATGCTGAGAGGAGATGCCAAAGAAGGCGATGAGGGCTGGGTGGAAGACTTGAACGTTGATGAAATGATCGCTCATATCAAGAGAGGCCAGGTACGTTACAATTGCTTGAGCAATGGCGTCCCACTAACACCTCTTTAGACATATGACGGTGGAATGGCAGAATCGTCGCAGCACGAATCCCATGGTATGGTCTCTTGACTCGTTGTATGATCACATAACTCACCTCTCAAGCTGGATATGCATACTGCGCGATAGGTGCGCTGTCACTCTTGGACAGACCACTAGACTCGACATCACCGCATCCTCCCGAGGAGGCGCTGAAACGGGGCGTCCCGGATCGTGAGGAACTCCTTCACTTCCTCGCTTCTCGCCCTTTCGCCTACCTCGCCAAGGAAGAAGAAGAGGATGAAGTGGAAGAAAACTTTCTTGAGTCAAAGGCCGGTGAGTTGGATCTTGGTCATATCGGATTCAACGGTCGATGGAACAAGAAGGCCGATACGTGCTACTGTTGGTGGGTTGGCGGTACGCTTGCAGTAAGTTTCCCATGCCTTCTTGGACCGGGCATAATTCTTACACGTCTTCCAGATGCTGGGGAGTTCGGCCATCATCAACGTCATTCCTTCGCGACGTTATCTTCTCGATATCACACAACATCGCATTGGCGGGTTCTCCAAGTCTGTAGGAGGGCCGCCGGATATGTACCATTCGTACCTCGGCTTAGCTGCATTGGCGACCATGGGCGACGGTGATCTGAAAGACTTCGACGTGGGCCTGTGCTGCAGTCAAGAGACGACGAGAAAAATACAAAAGGCAAGAGACGGACTAATAGAGAGCACGAGAGGAAATAGGAAAGCCTGGTGTGACGATGGCTTCTGGTAGATCTTGTGTCGAACAACGCCCAGAGCAATGGCCGTTGGAATGAAAGTCATTGCTTCAATTGGCAAACATGGAAAATGGACGCGTTCTGTTTTGCAGGACTCTAATGCTGCCTACCTGAGTACCTATTACGAATGACCGTGAGTGCTTCTGAGTGCTGAGCAACATATCTCACACACCCTTCTACCAGCTTTGGCCGGTATTTTCCAAAATAAAATGTGTTCTCAGGTAGGAATTTCAACAACAACATTATTGTCGTTCTTCTAAATCTGAATATCAACCCTCTTATAACACAAAGTCACTGCCAGGGTAGATGTTTTCTACATCCAGCTCAACGATGAGATGGCTTCAGGGTAAGCGAATTCATGAAGATGACATCATGGGTCAATGAAGCAACACCCATACCTAGGTCGTTTGGTACACAGACGATACATTTGTTGGTTTACTCATTTCTTACCACTGCGACACTGAAGCTGGTGAAAACTGCATCTCACTTCCTATGACTCAGTTCGTACAACTTGGTTGAGAAATCGGCATTTGGATTCAGATTTTGTAAACGTCGTGAGACTCCGTTTTGAACGGATGTGCAGCCATTACTAACCGCTTTAGGAACCGTTCGGCCCCGCCTTAGCTTTGTCCCATTGAATCATCTAAACCATCCCGCGATTTCCAAGACTCCGTCGTCGCTGTTCCCCAAACGTCACCGCCATGTCCTCCTCGCCAAAAGACACAGCCGAGGCCACTGAGACTCTGAAGTCGAGTGACGCCGATACCCAACCTTGGAACGACGACAAGCGCCGGAAGTTCGAAACGTCAGCGACCACCCCATCCGCAAACGATCGCGAAACTGACGAGGCGTAGGAAATCGAAGAGCGAGTTCTACGACCCCTGCCAAGAGGCTGCACAAAGGAGCTATAGATGCTTGTTCAGGAACGGAGGCGATAAGAATATGTGTGGAGAGTACTTCCAGTATGTTGCTTGGGATTGAGCAATCGGCGTAAGATGTTGACGATTGAACAGGGCATATCGCGATTGTAAACAAGCATGGGTACGTTCTATATACACGTTGCTACAGCTAAAGAGAATACCCAAGACTCATGATTCCTGCAGACCGATAAACGGAAAAAGGAAGGCCGCGGCTGGTTCTAATAGGGCCATTCGCTCTCGGCAGCCTCCCTGCGTTGGCCTGCTAGATCCAGCCTGGCTCAGCATCATGACTGACGACAGAGGTACCATTGTAACATTAAGGGGACTTTATATACTGTATATTACCGTCAATACGGAAGCGCGGTGCAACATTCTGCTATCTTTAATTAACGAAGAGCCTGGCCCCCTCTTAGGGCAAGTGTCTTCATATTACCCAACTCTACTTCTGCTGACAGGTACAACTCTCATTTTGGTCATGGCATCTTCGCCAATTGGTAGGGTAATGGCTTTCTGATCCATATCTGTATCCCAATGCATCTTAAACTACCACCGTTCTCCTACACCGATGGGAACACAGCTACTGTTGAGATACAAAGACCCTCCAATCGTTGTTTGCCAGGTTTCACTCTTTACACCTGGATCAACGCCTGGTCTTACATGAGCTAAATGCGTGGTATTCTGAGGTCGACGAAGTATATACCGAGCTGTCGCCATATTGTAGGTACGCGAAGGATGGCTATGCTATTGCAGAACGAAGGACCAAGAGCTACACAAAATGCAAAGTTGTTCAATTTGGGAATTACCTCCAACCCAAGGTACCAAAACGTCTACAGTAACCCCGTCGTTCGTGGCAATTATCACCCATGCAGTCTCGAGATTTGTCGAAGGCGGATTCCTAGAGTATAAGAACCAGTTGCACTATCCAACCGGGCGTCAGGCTCGTACTGGAACCGAGCCTCATCGGCGCACTTGTTCAGCCTGGTGGCGTGCCAGGTTGAGCACTCTTTGAATACCTGCTTATCCAAAGCCACTCCAACATCGGCTGTCAGTCGGATTGGATCCAACATTCTCCCGCTTCTAAGCGAGTATACCTTCCAAGAATCGAGCGTCAGCCCAATCGTCAGCGCGCATGCTAATCCCAGTGTCCCAAGTCCAGACAAGAGGATCCATGGAACAAATGTCATTGCATATTCATCGATGTTGGACTGGACTTGATATCTCCCAGCCCTTACGGCTTGGTCATTGTCAAGGAGCACTTGACGGGACTCCATTTCGTACCATAGGAAAGCATCCGCAAGAGTTTCTAGATGCCATCTCTGTCGACTTCCCTCGATCGCAGCTCCGAGTGCCGCTCGAAGCAAGTGTCCGCCGAGCCCGGGCGCTCTCCCGTCAGGCACATCGTCGAAGGTATTGAGACTTGACGTCAAGCTAAGCACCGGCATATCGTACCCTGTATCAAGCTTCTCATCGACAAGAGTGTTCTCAATCATCGACCAGTCGCTCCCGTTCACTTTAATATCAGCCCATCCAGTGGATCTATTTAAACGGCATGTTAAGCCTGAAAATGTCAGGCTGTAGTTTGCTTGTCTACCGTCAGGTTGCTCAATACCGGGAAAACCTTTGGTAAAGGGTATCAAGCTACCCCATCGCTTTGTAGTAACCACTGGGCTACTGTCGTGGTCGGAATCCATAACCCCGATCCAAAGAGCGGTCTCATTGAAAGCAGCGAGCGGGCATGTAATCCCTGGGTATGCAGCTTTGGCTCCATCTAGTGCCGTCATTGAGATGACAGATTCGTTTGTCCCGAACGGTGCTTCGTAAGTGGTTGACTCTGAACCGAAGACTGAAGCTGTTTCCTCAAGGACAAACCTGAGATGCGGGTTACGTTTGTCTGGCACCATCATTGATACGGCTTGAAGATGGGAGGGACTGCAGAACATTTTCAGTCGATAGACTGGCGCATGAAATAGTTGCACGACGGCAGGAGAAAGCGACGAACGAGATTGACCCGAGACGTTGACGCTAACTAGTCCTTTTGTCTGTGGCTCGAGCATCTCTTGCTGTAGGCGTGACAGCCTATCCTGAAGCCTTGCTGAAACCTGTTGCCGGATAGACTGGCCATCCAGAGGTAATGGACGTGGGCCTCCGGGCAACACCGAATGTGTATCATGCAGATATTCAAGCACCTGCGTAGATGTATTCACTTCTGCCTGTTGATATGCCACAACATTGCCAAGCAGTGAGAAACTCAAAGCTGAGAGGACAGCGATCATTCCCAGGCAGATCACGCGAGGCCTTCTTGAACGGGCGAAAGTCCAGAACTTGAGTGGACTAAAGGAACCCCAGTTTGTACTGGCAACTTCAACGAGGACCTTCATGCTCACAGTCGAGTTTCTTCTGCTGTGTTCGTTGATGGCAGAAAGACGAGCAAGCTTGAACATATGCCAATTGGCGACCGCGACCACGGCTGGCGCCACCAGAATGGAGAAGGCCGCGTCAATGAACTTGGCTTCGGTTGACGAGAGCTTGCCTCCAACAATGACGGCTGCAACATAGTTGTCTGCCTTGACTTGGATGTATGCGATGAGCCAGCAAATACAGATGAGAGAAGCTGAGCCCATGACCGCAATTGTTATAAAAGAGTATAGGACATGTCTTTTGAGGGGGCAGTCCGCTTGTACTGATGCGGCTTCATCTGCGATCTTGTGCTCTCGACTTGGTGCTAGCAGCCCATCGTTGTCTGATTGAGCGCTGTCCCGAGTATCTTCCGGCTTGGGGGTTCCTGTTGAAGTGGCATCGAGAGATTCAGGGTTGTCTTCCTCATTTACGATGCTGAGAGGTGATACTGGCCGGTTCGCCATCTCAAAAGTCTCATTTTCAGGCTGGTCTCCCATGTTCATTGGATAAGAAGAATGAAGTGCTCTTGCTCCTTGTCTGAGACGAACGAAGACTACCGATACACGGATTTATACGTCTCTGGATATGAGAGACATTTCGATCGAACTGCATTTCAACACCAACCATAAAATGAGGCTCGCAGATGGGTTGCACCATCAAGGCTGAAGCGGTATTACTATGCTTGTGTGTCCCGAGAACATGACTGAGGCTGGCAAGATTCTTCCACATGATCACACAAGTGTCTCTGATGTCCCATTCCGTATAATCAGTAATACGGGTGAAACCAAGCCATGACAAGTGATGCTCGGCAGAGCCGTCGTGACCATGGGCTCTTTCGAGCATCGCCTCGTTTTTATGACTTGACAGCATGCAGTAGTGACGCCTAGGCTTGGTCATCGATGTGATTATTCCCCTATCACCCCCTTGGTTGCCGATATACTCCTTCACAAACTGCCTCGAAGTCCTACCACTGGTACCTCACTTTCCGGAATTGCGATATCGCGTCCCATTTGTGAGCTATGTTGCATGGTTCTGAGATTGCTGAGCGAGAGCCAGATCTCTAATACGCAGTCTCATGTTGTGGGATCACAACTTCCCTGGATAGTTACAGATTGAAGATGTCTGGATGAAACAGGTAAGGACTGAGAGAACTCGATGATTGAACTGACAATAACACACCAAATCATTCTGACAGAGTTAAGCGTTGTGATATTGAGAGCACACCTGAGAATAATGCTTGAGTTCTGGAAACACGCCGTGTTATTTCTGTTGATGTTGTAACAGGGGCAAAGCTTTGGGCTACCTTAAGGGCGATAACCTGAAAGTTCAATGTGGCGCAGGCTGCACCGCCACGCTTCCACCGCCCCTCCACCTTTCTGAACCTTAGCATCCCACTTCAATTTGAGCCCCTCCAAACTCTCACGCACTCTCTCAAGAATCCAGTCAACTTTAGTCAGTTGGGGCGGGAAAGCGTCGCGAAGCTTGACACTCATGAATCGTCAACAGCGACCCAACCTCAAGAACGGCGTAGACCTTCAGCTCCAGTCTGCCTTCAACGATGGCAACTGGACTGCTGTGATCCGTCTTGCAGAGAAGCGGGCGCGAACGTTCAACGACCAATATTATGAGGTGCGAATTGGTGGGAGCTGTACTTGAACCATTCGTAGACTGACCCATACGAATAGATTGTGAAAATATGTGCTGAAAGCCAACTAGATGACCCTAGCTCCAAGTTCGCTGCCATAACCGCCATTGACAAGTACGTTAGAGAAGGAACCGTGGTCAAAGATGTCGATGCCATAGACCTCCTTGAATGGGCCAGCCAAGGTCTGAACAGTGAAGAAGATTTTCCAGAGACACTTGGACCATTGAGGGCACGTCTCGTCAAGGCTGCGCCCAAGGATAAGATTGGCGCCAGCCGCTGTTTGGAGTCATGCTTATTGCACTGGGATCTTGTCAGCGCGCAACAGGTACGGAAGGGTTTGTTACTGAGCAGAGTAACCAATTAACATGTTTCCAGATCGCGGCAATTTTGGACAGGACATTTCCTCAAGAGCGGAGCTTTATGTTTTGGAACATTGCAATCACACATTTATTGGCGGTTCGTGCAGTAATCTTCTGTTTCACTCCTCACTAATTTCCATCAGACTAGCCCTCAGTCACCTCCGGAGAAGAAGAAGCTATATGGGATGCTAGCATTGAAGCAGATTCAACGTGCTGCACAATTAGCTGAAGAAGTAGTGCCCCTTTCGTTGACCATTAGCCCCTAAACTTACAATCCTAGGCTGCGATTACCGGGGGCGAAGACGCCAAGCCACAGACACGAGGTATCCAAACGGAAGAAGAGACCATACTGCTATACGATGTAACTGAAAAGCATGGTTCTAAAGACGACTTGGCAAAACTCGTCTCAAGTCCCGTCTTCAGTCCGCTTGTTCAGTTCCGAAAGGGCAGGAAGGAGTTGATGCTACGGACCATTTCTCGCTACCAGCAAGAACAGCAGTTCGAAGCTATTTTTGAGTTGTGCAAAGATTGTTTATCAATTGAGGACGAAAACGGCCAACCGAGTCTCATGGCGGCAGACTGGAAAGTCTGGCGGCAATTCATTGAAGCCGCTGCCGAGATCAAGAATACCAAGCAAGAGTACGTAGGAACTCAGCAGCAGACGAAGCCCCGACTGACAAGATCTAGCATTGAAGAAACTGTCCAGCAACTCCTATTGAAGTTCATCAAGTCACCAAACCTGCGACCCATCTACAAGCGCATTATTCTGTTGGCGCGTGTCTCGGCAGCCTTCAATCTTGCATCAAATGACGAGGACGATGTTGTTGAGAATGAGCCTGCGTCATTCCGACTCAAGGAGCTGATCAGCTACGTGAAAAGCCAAGGAACAAATGCTGCGTGTTTTGATGACATCAAAGCCTTTGCAGAGAGACTTACTCCACCTGCATTAAAGTACGTGGCATACGAGTTTGTTCCAAAGTTGGCTCAGGCTACAGAGGACGAGATTCAGTCGGCTAGACTAGGCAACCTTGCATTCAAGCTACAGTACTTTGCAGCCACATGCCCCTGTATGTACAGCACGGTACCTGGGGAAAAGCCTCTGCGCAAATGTATTGTGTCTGGTGTTGAAGTCGACGCAAGCTCACCCGGGCCTGCTTTCTCAACCATCGCCGAGACTGCACTCAAGGCTCACCAGTCGCTAGCTGACTTGACTTCGAAAAGCTCTGCTATCGAGGCCGAGATGAGGCCGGAACTAGCTGTCATCATCGGTCTTTCCATCATCCAAACTGCATTTCCTCCGTCAACCGATATCTCAAACATTCCTGTCTCTTATACCCCCCTCCTGCGAGCCCTACTGCTGCTCGAACACCAACTCACTTTGACACCGAAACACAGCATTATCTCCCTCCTTCTAGTACAACTGCATCTTCGAGTTGGTTCGTCGCCTCGTGCCCGAGAAATCTGGGATACACTGGGCGTCAAGCGCACCATCATGGACTCTCTCGCCCCCATTTTCTATGACCGCCTCTCGACAATCTCACCTGCTCTTATTTCACCATCCGACGAGACTGGCTGGGAGCTTCTAGAGTTGCTGAGCTCTCACTTCAACGTGTCGCTGAAGCTTCGAATGCCTAGACGGCTAATAGATGCTTTCGAGTCGGGAAGTTACAGCAGTGTTATCGATATCCCCGAATACATGGAAAACCTGCGGTGGAGCTGCACTCGGGCGATGAGCCTGGTCGAGGAGACTAGAACCGATCGCATCATGGGAGAACATTTCTCAGAGGTATTTACCGATCCTCGATTCAGTGAGTGTTTCAATCGTCCGCGATTCTTGACAAGTACTAACGAAAGCAGCCGAAGTGGCCGACGACATGAGACTGGTTGGGACCGTAGACTATGGATCTTTCCCGTCATGGGACTGCAGCTCTCAATCGCCTGTCTACTCCCGTTTGCGAATTGGACCACCACCAACAGTATGTCTCATCCTCTTTGGGAAGCAAAACTAACATATATAGAACCGTCGTGCCCATCTGTCACTCCTCTCTGAAGCATTCCACGAACTCTTGGGTTACAAGCCTCCTCCAATTTACAAGGCTTCTGCGACAGCCGCCATTCCCGACCAAATCTTCGTTCTCGAATCACTAAGTCAACTTAGCAATTCTTTCATGAAGTTCTCTAACGGTCCCAGAGGCGACCTCACTCCACAGGAGACAACCTACTTTGAGGTCATCAGCCTACTCAGCACCCTCATTCCTTTCGCAACAGGCATCAATAGGGCCAAAACCATCCCCGAGGAGTTTTTCCAAATCGTGGATACTCTCAAGATTGCCTTAGATACGCTCAAGCTAGAGCTCCTGCCTCTCACAAACACCTCAGAGCAAGTCACAACTCTGAGCACGCTTCATTCCATCGCCATCCTCCGCGATACTTCCGTTGCTATAAAGAACACAGCTCAATGGGTTATCGCTTTCAATGACCGCGAAAAGGATCGAGATCGTTCCGGGAAGAGCAACCTCCCAAAAGAGGTCATGGCACAGATCAAGGAGCTTGTGACGGTATCTGAGACTACACTCAAGGAGGGCAAGGCTACCATGGCGAAGATGAAAGAACAAGTATTTGGAAGAGACTTTGAGCCCGCGTTAAGAGCGTGGGTTTTTGAAGACGCAGAGAGTATTTTGGGTATCGTTGGAGAGGCAGCAACGAAGAAACTCGTCAAAAGCTGGGAGTCCAATGTTAAGGGATGGACTCAGGTAGTGTGGAGTTAGGAGTTGTTGACTGTCAACGCACACCTGAATAGATTGATCTCCCCAAAGGAACTTAATCCTTGAGACACACACTCTCATGGCACTGTACTGACCAATGCATGACTGGCTTCCATCAGTTGGAGGTTTACTATGAGTTTGGGCTGGGAGCCATATGTGCTCGTTTCGTCAAGCTCCGGCCCGAGATCAATGTGAAACCTCCGCCGCAGCTCCCGCAATCGTATGGTAGTAGGATGAATGACAAAAGTCATGGGTTCGCCACTGCTGGTTGTGTCCAATGTCGTACCGAGTGCACTGCTTTCATGCAGTTTCTGGTCAATGTAGTCTTGGCCCTTTCGAGCTGCCAGCATAAGCTCGCCGTATCGAGCTCGGTCAAATTCTTTTAGAGCTGCATTGCCTTCCCATAGCATCTCTGCCAATCTTGCACAGTCGACGAGAAGACCGAGAACCATTTCTCTATGAAACTCGATAGCAGAGAGCTGCTGTGAATACATCCGTAGAGTGCGTGATGACTCGCGCATGTTCTCCATATAGATTGACGAGCAACCCTGAGATTCTCGTATATTGACCTTAACCTCGGATACCATTGCCTGAACAAAAGGCCTGGCGCCATCTATAGCTTGATCGTATAGCGATTCATCCAAGATATCTGTTAGGACACGCTTTTCACTCATGCAACTGAGGAACGAGCCGATCAGTGGCTCATACTCCCATTCCATTCGTACTTGCATCGTTCCCAGATGCTCTTCCATAGATGCGATGCCTGGCGGTCGGCGTGATGGCCAGGTGGAGGAAACCAAAGACCTAAAGAGCGCCAACTCATGCATGGTGATCAAAGGGTATTCCTTAAAGGCCATCTGCGGCTTATCTTTTAGCATCGTGGGCTTTAGAGAATCACTAGCGGCTGTCGTCGAGTTGGTTCTGTGAGTTGCACCATGGGCATTTGTGTTTTCTCCGCGACCAATAAGGCTCTGGACGAGACAATCGAAAGTAGAGGCCATAGCTAGATGGAGTACTGAAAGTCCATGTTTATCTTGCAAGTTGGCATCGGCACCGTGGTCGATCAGCAATTGCACGATGGGATCGATATCACGCCCAGCGGCATGATAGAGTGGTGTGTGACCTTGATCATCTTGCGCGTTAATTTCGGCCCCACGATCCACGAGGAGTCGCACTAATGGTTCCATTTCAGAGTCGACCGCCAAGTGTAGTGCTGTTCGTCCTTCCTTGTCTCTTCCGTTCACATCAGCTGCATGGTCAAGTAAGAGCTGGACGAGAGGCTCGACCTTGTCCGAGGTGGCATGGTGTAAAGGTCGCGACGTTTCGTCAATCAATATGTTGGGGTCAGCGCCATGTTCCAACAGCGTTTGAAACATGGGCACCTTGTCAACTGATATCTTGGAATCCTTGAAATGTCTGAAAGCGGCCTCTAGTGCGCCTGGTTCCAGTGGCGCACCGTATTGGAAAAGGTATGTTACGATAGCATCTTGCCCTCGTCGAGCAGCATATGTAATTGGCGTCCCGCGTAGTTTTGCGCCCTTTTTGAGAAGTGTTTCGGCAAGCGAAAGGTGGCCAAGGCCACATGCCATCTCCAGAACCGATACATTATATGAGTCAAGTGCGTCGATCGAGCATCTCTCCAACATCCATTCTGCGGCCTCTTCGAACCCAAAATACGCCGCCTCATGGAGGCCAGTGGTCCCAGGGTTGAACCCACCAGCATATCTCAGACGCTCAGTCACCTTGACAAGTTTCTCTGATGACAAAAAAGTCTTCACAATATCAGGCATTTCTGAGGCGTTGCGAGCGTGGTAACCCCAATGGCATGATGCATACCGACACAGCGGATAATCTTGGAGCATCTTCTTAACATCAGAGTCTTCATCGCTCTCCGCAACGTTATTTTTGATCTTCCAATCTTGGCTTTTCGATCGACCAAGACCGGGATTTGGGGATCCTGGTTTTTCGTCTTTCGATTGGTCGATAGAACCCGACTTTTCTGCATCCTTTTGTGCTGCAATGTCAGGTTTTGGACCCCGAACCGTTCTGACTTGGTCAACGATGACATCGTAAGATAAGTATGTCAGAGCTTTAACGGATATTTCGAGAGCAGCATCTGGGAACCACTGGTCCTGTGTTCGCTCGAAATACTCTTGTGTCGTGAAATGTGCTAGTCGGACAGTGTTGCTCTGTTCGTCAACGGTCACCAGGCCAGCGCAAGCAGAAACGATGTCGGGGATCTCGCTAAGGTTTTCCTCGTCAAACTCCGTACAGCCTGTTTCGATACCAAGGGCATGTTGAAGTTCCACAGGACTAAGCAACCGTCTGGCTCTTGAAATCCACATGAGTGCTTCTTTAGCCAATATCGCTTGATCTGTCAATTGGTCTTCTATTCGCTTCATAGCATCGTCGTACGCTTTGTCGTAGGCTTTCGACGTGCTTGAGTTACTTGGCAAAGCTTTGAGGATAGCTCTAACAGCTTTCGGTGATCTCTTGCCGACAAGAGAATCGAGATGCAGCTGCGCGAGAAGAAACCTGACTTGAGATTAGCATTGATGTCTGTTACGGGGAGGTGCCGCCTTACATCCCCTGGACTGATTCTAGTATTCTTGTCTTGATTTCCTCTTGAAGCTCAGGCTTGTTCCGAACAAAAGCTGGAAGTTGAGACATTCGACCAGTCAGGTATCTTCTTACATCCGGCTCACTGGCGCGGATTTTAAGAGTGACAGCCTTCCTGAACTTGTCCTCGATCTCTGGAATATACCTAGAGGTCGCTAGAATATTTGTACTTGTCGCACTTTGAAGGTCAAGTACTTGTTGGATGAAGTTCGGTAGTGTACCATCGGTGGTCTCGCATTCATCCAAAGCGTCGAGGACGAGGTAGACGCGAGAATATGTTGCGGCAACCTCTTGCAGAACACGGCCAAGCTCCTGTAGCGATGGGCGCGTACGAGATGCCTTGCGCTTGTTGTATAGGTCCTCCACCGGCTTAAATAGTGATGGCTGATTCTCACTCAGTTGCTTCAAAAGATTCGCAATGAGATCACTGGCTTTCTGTTCGTGGCGCCGACGGAAGTTGCAGTAGATATATGCAACTCCAATATTGGTCTCGGAATGGAGGGATTCGAGTAATGAATTGACCACAATCGAAGCCATTACCGTTTTGCCAGCACCTGGAATACCAGGACAAAACAATGTTTTTTTGTCGCCTTTCACCCAGGAACTGTACTCATCTGATTCCAATAGCCATTCACCAGTTCCTGGCTCTCGCCGGCTGAATATGTCGCTTTGTTGGGGAGCATAATCCACAGGTGAGATCCAGTCGAGGACTTCTTTCTGGTGGGCGCTCATCTGACTGTTTTGAAGGTGGCCAATCCCTTCTGCTATGTTGAAGTTGGATAGCTGTATGTCAGTCAGGATACGGTCAAGTCGCGCAGCTCGATGCTCATCCTCAGTCGATTTGTTCTTGATAAGTCTGACCAAATCGGCCAATTGCCTGCTGTTGTCATCTGAGGTTGCCTTGATGTGCTTCACCAGCTGTCTGTGTAGATGTAAGCCATCGATGTTAGTAATGGATGTAATGATACCTACGTGCTTTCGTGTGTCATGGCGAAATGCAAAAGGGATCTTTCACGCTGAAATGCATCCACGAGCTTTACCACTTCCTTCTCGTCGAATGGCCATTTCAAGGCAGCCTTGGCCTTTTGAGTCCCGCTCCTGTCACCTGGCTGCAGCTTTGTTTTGATGGCATCGAGAATCTGATACAGGCGATACAAAGGTGCATTATCGCTCTCCAAGGCCTTGACCTTGACCGACCACGTCTGGGCACTGTGAGTCTTGGTCTGATCAGCGTCCCAATCCTCAATCTCGGGTCCGTCAGTTCCTTTGGAATAATCGCGGAGTCGCATGAGGAGAGCCTCGCAGGCTAAAATTTCGTCAAGCAGTCGCTGTCGATCCTTTGAAGCTCCAGCAACACCGATGAGGTATTTCGTAACCTCAGCCGTGAGTTGCACCACTGCGATAATACTCGCAGCAGCAGAGAGGCCATCCATTTTGCTTCAATAAGTTGAGACGGGATGCAGCGATGAACCCGAGCCCTTGGCTCGCTATTTAAATCGCAAATCGCCCAGCCTACTTGGTAGCGACCACATCGCATCTGCAACAGCTCAGCCGCATTCTGCATGTTCCTTTGCGAGGATGGATGGCCAGCGATGAGCCAATTATGTTGCTGGGGTGTATTTTAACCTCCAAGTCCGTAGGAGTAAGCCACCGTAGTGGTGCCTGATGCGAGCACCCTTCATTTGTTGCCGGTGAGGCAGCATTTTGTTAACCATGTTTCTCCCAAAATGGTTGTATGATATAGCGGCGTCTTCATCGAAAACAGTGTGTGAAGAATGTCTTTTGGCTTGTTGGTTGAGTTAGTATCAGGCGTGTCAAACAAGAGTAGGCTTCTCTTGCGCAAGACCAGGATGACGATAGCATATAGCTGGTGAATTTGACCAGGGGATAGTAGCACTGTAGAGCGCTTAAGAAATATTCCTTTTGCTTCTTGTTGAGTACTGCGTATTCCGCCCATGAACTGTTGAAAGCGACAATCTCTCGGCCATTTTAAAAGTGAACAGGGGCCAACTTACTCGCGGGACTCTGTTGGTAGGTTAGTAACTGTAGTTGGACTCTCCTGTAATTGTGGGCCCCACCTACTGTGTCTAAATTTAGCGGGCAACCCCTAACATTTTGATCTCCCAAGATTTCTTTATCTCGGATCTGCATCCCCCCCCATTCAATCGCATCTTCTTTGCTTTTGTTTGTGTTGCGTCTACGTCGTTGTCCGAGATTCTTCGACTTCGAGAGTACATATTACAGTTTTTCTATGTTCTTGGCCGTATATCTGTAACTTTCTTTTGTGTCGCATATACCTATCGCCGTCATTATACTTGCTATCCTAATCTGCGCCAAGCTTTGTCCAACTCTTCAGCTGCATCTGATTGCGACAACTTCTGATTGACAAAGTTGGTTCTCGTCCTTACGACCAGGCTTTGAGACAAGTTTCTTTGATACAAGCCACCGAACGAGCACTCCACGACGTACCTTACGAAGTCGATTATCGATGCTACCGACGACGTCATATCATTTTCCTTGATCATAGGTTGCGATATTTGTGACATCAGTCATGATTTCTCGAAATCGCTCCGGCCGGCGCAGAAGTGCTGCTCTGGCCTTCATCGTTATCACTGTTCTCGTCCTTAACTATGGAGGCCTTTTGTCATTGCCGTTCAGCTTCGAAGAACCCCCACAACCCGATCGCCCAGATTTTGATCTCGCACCACCATGTGCCCCAACTCTCGATCATCTGCGGCGCTCCTCGTACGGCCTAACGAGGGACATTATATACCAAAAGCGCTGCATCCGTCCTGTCGTAGACAAGAAACTTGATAGTCAAGTTGTATCGCAGAACCCGGATGCCTTGATCAAGAGCGGCCAAATCGTTCAACTTGACCAGGCTTGTGAAGGATGGACCGAATCGACTTGCGAACCAATCACTCTCAGGGTGCCTCCGCCTTACCCTCAGCAGGACTACTCTGGATTTTTGTTCGGTGTTGCGACAAGCCTTGATCGATTGAACGAATCTATGTCACAGTTTGAGAGCTGGCTTGGTAATACACATGCGCAGTTACTTGCGATTATCACTGATCCTGGTGATGAGTCCAAGTACAACCAAGTCACTGAGCAGTTTCGCCAGCGCGGGATCGAACTCAGCATCAAGGATCCATGGAACAAGGCCATCACCTCCAACGAGCAGCACTTTGCGATCGTGCGTGATCTTCTTGCGCACGTTACCCCAAAGACCCAGTGGACTGCCATTGTCGATGACGACACTTTCTTGCCTTCTCTTTATCCCATGAGTAAGATTCTAGGAAAATATGACCACAAGCTTCCAACATACGTGGGTGGGTTGTCGGAGAACTACGATGCAGTCAAGCACCATGGCTACATGGCTTTTGGAGGAGCAGGGATCTTCCTCAGCCCAGCCCTGCTTCGTGAGCTTGACCCCCATTTGGAGGAATGTCTCAAAGTTGATCATGTGCCTCAAGGCGATGGTCTTCTTAAGCAATGCATCTACAGTAAGACCAAGACGAAGCTCACTGTTGTAAAAGGGCTTCACCAGCTGGACATGGGTGGAGACATGAGCGGTTTCTATGAGTCCGGCCGTCTGCCTATGAGTTTACATCACTGGAAGTCGTGGCACCAGGCCCCTGTTGACAAGATGGTCAAGATCTCGGAATTTTGTGGAAGTTGTTTCCTGCAACGGTTCGCTTTTGGCGCCGACACTGTCTTGACAAACGGATATAGCATAGTCCAATACTCTGCAGGCTTGGAAAGTGTGGACTTGAACAAGATGGAAGGAAGCTGGGAGGGCGCTGAAGGGTTCGACTGGAGTCTGAGCCCGATGAGGTCCAAGATGGATCGACGTTTGAAGAAGAGCTATCATCTAGTCGACACCGAAGTGGTTGGCAAGAATATCCGGCAAATTTACATTCACCGTCTCGAGGACGACATCCCCGGCCCGGACGAGAAGTCAAAAGACCCCAAGAAGATGGCACCCAAGATAGAGGAGATGAAGGATGAAGTGATAGAATTGCTGTGGGAATTATGATAAGACACGAGATTGGACTATGCATATTGGTGTTCCCGGTCGGGCCGGATTTGTATATACGACGAATGATACCAGATGACATATGGGACGGATAGATAGACTGGTTTTTGTAGATAGTGCTAATGAGCCTTTCCTTATCCCGGCATTAATATGAGAACAAGGGGGTCCTCTGATCTCTACCCCAAAAGGTACCACACCCTCCATCACAGAGAGCTAATGACTGAGAGTTTATCAGGCTAGAGCTCCACGCGATATCGGCGTGCGGAGAACAATAGACTCCAAATATTCAGTGACTAACTGACTATACAAAGGGCGTTTAGAACAAGATAAAAAAGGTCTTGGTTGCCCTCAAGAGCCTTCAAATCGCCAGTTCTGCCACTCAATTCTACCACAGTCCCAAAGATGGCTTCATTGTATCAGATCAATGGTTCTATGCAGCCTTTTGCGAAGCTACTCTTTCTTCCTGCCGCCGTTTTGCTATCAATTTGGGTCGTCACCACCACTGTGAGCTCAACCAGCTTTGACTACATCATGGACTTTCGTAGTTGACCAACACGCAACAGGCAAAGAGATGGATGCACCATCGCAGACAGTACTTGCAAGCTGCCAAGGCTGAGATAGTACCGCCTGAGAAAGTGCCAATTATTGAGCCGTTACATGACTTTGACTGGAAGACTGCACCCAGGCGTCAGTTACGGCCATTTAAACCAACTTATCACATAACTATGGGTACGGTCTCTCCGTCGGACAGAAAGGTCCTTTGTTCTGATTATCTTCGTAGCTATTCAAGCCAATACTCCGTCAGAACTCATCACGATTGACGAAGATTACCTCGACCGTGTCACACATCGACGAAGTATTATTGCCACGCATGGGTCTACCGTTCATGGCTGCATCCCAGAAGGCGATGCAGCTGTGCGTGAGCTTTACACTTATCTCCTATCTGAACAGCTTCCAAAGCGCTTCCCGACCATCTTCAAGCTGTCAAATGACAACTCCATGTGCGAGAATCTTGCTACAGGAATGTCCTTCCCCACGTTGCCCGAGGGCAATATGCATGCGGCGCTGCGCGTACTTGGTGAGACTGTCGAAGAAGATATCTTCTTGTTGCAAGAGACTCCAGAGGGCCACCGCTCGGTGGCATTTATGTGTTGCTTTCCAGCGGGCTTCGATCCCTCGTCTAAACTTGGTAAAACACTGGTGGAGATCCATGCGCCTGTGCCGTCATATGAGAGAATCGGTTCTAGTATGGAGAAGTTCTTTACAAAGCTGGAAGTTGGAAAGAGTGTCAAACGAACAAACGTGAGGAGTCTCCAAAGCCAGCGCGCCGAATTAATGCTAACAGACTGCAGTGGTCCGTCCAAACTCATACAGAGCTGTTTAACTGCCAGGGCAACCACATAACTGGCGATGATAAGTATGAGAGCGATGAAGATGTCGATATTGAAAAGGTAGGACACTGCCCCACGACCATGTTTCTTCACTAACACATGCATACAGACGTTCCTTCGCATAGAGCTCCAGACCCTGACTCGTCTGCCCAAGACACGAGCCATCCTTTTCTCTTTCAAAACTTATCTCTATCCTGTCCGTCAGATCAAGGACGAGGGTCTCGGGCCTGCTTTTGCCGATGCTATTGAGGGTCTCGCCAAGGGTAATGCTCCCGGAATGTGGACTTACAAGAGCGCGGTACGATGGGGAAGCAGTGTAATTGCTTATCTGAGATCATGAGAGGAGCTGAAGAGTCGATGAGCGGGATGTTCCGCTGACTGGCCGTTCATGTGGGCTCTATGTGACTCATTACAATAATGCCAAGAGAACGCGGAAGAAATCAAGATATTTTTTTTTGTTCTGTGCCCCTTCCCCAATCACCCACTTTCATGGCCATTATTTGTCGTTCGTGATAGCATGTACTTCACTGTAACAAAAACGTCAAGGTTCATGATTGCTCCACAGGATAGTCTCGTAGCAACTCATTCTGGCTGCAAATGTGCTCTTTGGTGGACTTGACATTGTTTTCTGAATTGGTGCTTTCTATAATAAACACCAAGCTCCTGGGGAAAACAATTTGGTCTTCTCTTGTCAAATTTTCTGGCCATGGAAATTTGCCCAGTCAAGATATGTGTTGTTCTCTATTTGATAACCATTCTCAACCGGGCCGGTGGTTCACTTACTAGACAATGAGCTCAGAACCTTATCATCGTGAGTCTACCCCGCAGGATAACCTTCTCGAACTTGGTTTGCAGAATGTGGGGTGAATCGTATCGATCTCGGTGCTCTCTTTTTAGCTACCGTATTAGGTAAAGTTAACCCATATCAATCATCTCGACCGCTCCTCCTTTGGAAAAGTGCCTAGAGTTTACAGCCTATTTCTATAATTCCAAACGCATGAACCATCAAGGATGACTGGCTGCTCGAGCTCCAAATGATGATACAGCTGCCTGAACTCATAAGCCAGGGGTTGATTCATCTAATGGTTCCCATGTTGAAAAACAACCCTGAACCTTCCGTTGTGGGACATGACCGTCGCAGTGTAGTTCTTGTCGATAGATACCTTCTGGTTGTCCAGCTGTCGTTTCGTGAATTCCCGCGTTGCTTCGTCGTATCCATCCTTGTCGGTTGGCTTCAGCGCCATGCCTCCACTGTCCTTTTTGACCCGGCATTCTTTTGGAGCTCGAGGTATAATATCTTCGGTGAACCCCATGTGAGGGGTGTTGGGATCTTCTGATTGTAAGAGGATGGGTCCGTCATTGCCTGAGTAGTGTTAGCTACCTCGATCAATTATTTAACTATGGTATATCACCTTCAATGACAGACACACCGCCGTACACGAGTGGATAACTCTGCCAGTTCATCTCTGCCCATGTACCGAGATTGTGCGCGCCGCCATCGAAATCGATATCGTTACCACGGACAAGTCTTCCGGAGAATGTTGAGCACGATGTTGTCAGGTCAACAAATACAGTTGTGTTGGAAGAGACCTTGTAGACAGTTAGTTGACTCTTTTCCTTGTGAGTAAATCATGGGCCAGCAATTGTACCCTCATCGCGCGATACGGCTTCGCGTCTATTCCGTTTTGATATACCATGAACCAGCGAGGACTTCCTTCACCATATGCAGTTTCAAAGATGATACCTGGTTGACCATGGTCGATGTCGCCGAGGAAAGGATCTGTAATTCAGATTAGATCACCACCACACCTGCATCTTTGAGAGCTTGTCGTACCTTGGATGAGTGTATAGTCGCTCTTGTCTGGCTCACCGCAGAAATCCAAGGTCTGCGCTGCGATGTCCTGGATGAGTGCAGCATATACAGCCAGGGTAAAAATGAGAAGGCAAAGGCGGGTCATAGTCCCAGGTTTCTCCTTTCACTGTCCTTTGAGTAGTAAAAAAGCCTTCGAGGTAAACAAGAGGTTGGCAAAGAACAAAAACAGCAAAGAATCCTTTAAGACTTCAAGCTAGCAGGTTGTTTCCGCACAGTCATCCTTCATGGCTGCTCCTTCCTTCCTCATGGTTGATGATCGGACTACCTTACCTAGCCCAAGAAGGTCGTGGGAAAGTGGCATCTGCACCCTCTCTGTAGTTCATTATAGGTATGAAACGGGAGGATGCATGTCGCTCGCGTTTGAGATCCCGATTCATAGAAACACAAATGCAGGCACCCTGTAGTTTGTCTCGCTTCAAGGTAAATGACCGTTTTTACTGCTTTTTCAACATTCGATCCACAAGGAGTTTTCGGAGTCTTCTCCGACTTCCTCATTTGGTGATCCTGTGATGTATGAAGGCCTGCCATTGGCTGTACTCTATCATTGACTCGCAGTACTTGGTTTTGACTTTAAATTCCATAGCATTTTGTGCAGGCAAAGAAATGTAAAGAGACTTGATTTAAATGGCCAGATTCTTGGTATAACAGAAACTCAAGAGTGAATGGCAATCACATCACTACCGGTTGTTTGCCTCTACAGGCGAGGCTCGTCAAGGCGACTTATGTACATGTTGGGCATCCTTTTCGCATGTTTGACCGCTCCAAAGGCCTTTGTCAGTATCATCAAGGATTAAATATTTGACAATAGCACATTCCGTAAAGTCTCATTTTCGAGTCATTAATACCAGGGCCTTATGTCTTGCTGTGCTTAGTTGGGATTCCGCTGATGACAAATGTTCGTAGGATGTACTAACATCCATTTTCCTGACTCATCCATGCTCAGCCCTGCCCAGCAATTTGGTATCCAGACTGCCGAAATCCAACATACAACTACCATCACATCCTCATAGAACGTATCGACTGCTTTAGGGATCTCAATGTTCACCACTTTTGACATAACAACTTCGAGTTCCCTGTCAAGCGGAAAACCCCCTTCTCCACCAACCTCACAACCCCGCCCCAAGAGAGCTCAAGTCTCACGGGCCTGTGACTGGTGTCGATTGACCCGAGTGAAATGCGATTCTACCCGGCCTTGTCGGAACTGCAAACAAGCCAATAGAGAATGTGTAAACTCAGGGCGCGATGATTTCAAAAGTGTTGCCGCAGCCACAAGGTGAGTCGAACCTGAATCTGTCGAAGGGGCGCGAAGCTGACAAGGGCATAGGGAGGTTCAACGGCTGAGAAGTCAGGTGCAGCAGCTTGAGAACAAGCTACTAAGTCCATCTCATTTCCATCAAAATAGCGATGCTGCGTGTAAACGTCCATTAAGGTGGAAAGGGGTCCGAGTGAATGGCATTCAGTATGGTCCATCCTCGCTGGCGTACTTCACTCATCGATTATCGACTTTCACCAAATCGAGCTTTGAGACAAAGGTACTGTCAAGTCCAAAACTACCAGCTACTTCATCTCCGCTCGGCTGCGACCGACTGCAGCGTGAACAACAAGACGCTCTCCTCGACCTTTACTGGCAGGGTTATCATGCGATTTATCCAGTGATCGAGGAGGCTGCTTTCCGACAACTATACGACTCACTCTGGGTTGACAACACGAAGAGACAGGCGTGTCCTCTGGCAGACATTGTGATCGCCTTATGCATACAGTTTGGCTCCTCATACACAACTTGTGATAGCGTCGTTGTGCCTGATCAGCCTGGCTTCGATTTCTACCTACGGGCTCAGCAGGCGCTGGTTCAAGATTTGGATTATCCGTCTCTGCAGTCGGCGCAATGCTATTTCCTCAGCGCCATATATCTGTTCGCTTTGAACCAAGAAAACTCAGCTTACATGATGATTCGATCAGCCGTAGCTGCAGCAGAATCACTTGGCCTGCAATTCGATGGCAACAATGAGACCCAAGACAGCGAAAGCTCAACTTGGACAAAAACGGGTTCGCGCATATGGAGATGCCTTGTCACATTGGACACACAGGTTTCTCTGCATTTGGGCCGCCCCTTCGCACTTTCAGAGCCCCGTCTGTACGAGCTCCAACATCCAGAATCTGACAGTATCGCTCAACTTGCTGGTCCAAACTTCACACTTTCACAGTCTTCGAATATCAACTGGCTCCGCTTTCAGTATGAGAGACAAGGCCTCTTTCTGGTCGTTCGTGAGATTCATACTGAATTGGCGAGGGTTATGGAGGATGTACTTGCGGAGATTGATCAGCCCGACTTTTATCAGCACCCCTCATCACGAGAGAAGTGTGCAAAGTATCTCTATGAGCAGCTCAAGCGTCTCAAGACCTGGGTCGAGAAACTACCTGGGAGTTTAAAAACACCACGGGTACAAGGTGTGCCCTTCTCAGTTGATCGATCGCCGCTTGATCTCAGCCAGGGGGATCCCCTTTGGCTTCAAAGACAACGGCTAGTGCTGGAATTTGACTACCATTCCTTGGTCATTATGCTCACTCGAACATTCAACTCCTTTCTACCAACACCAGCACTAGGCACTTTCAATAGTGATAATCACTGTATTACTTGTGTAAACTCTGGAATCATGATAACAAACATGCTGCACCAGATCAGCAGGGATTCCGGTATTCTTGCTGGGTGCTTTCAGGTGTTTGACTGGCAGCGCACCGCCACATTTGCTTTAGCTGGCTTCTCTTGCGGATATCCCATCTGTCCAATGTCCCCCACAGCGCGGAAGACGTTGACACTAGCTGCTAGGGTTTTTGAGATATTTGGATCCAAAGCAGGTATGCATTTAACCAACAGTCTCAGGATCAAATGTCTAGAACTCGTGGAAGAATTCAGAGCAAGGCTTGGCCTCACTACACCCGCAACAACACCAGCCAGTAACCAGAAAAGCCCAGAAACATTGAATAATGTGGTGGATCCGAGTAGCTATCAGATTATGAGCATTGACGAGGAAACCTTATACAAAGCAGGTTTTGATGCGGCACTTAATGAGGATATGTGGACTGTCGACACACCAGGTGGACTGCTCTGGGGCGACTTGTTAAAAGATTTGGATTCAGGCTTGGTTTCATCTCTTGAACAGGTTGGGGTGACTGATTGATATTGCCATCATGTTAAATAGGGCCTTAGCATTCCGAAATACTTCAGTCAGCATTATTGTCAGTGTCAAAGATCTTTCATCAGAACAAGTACTTCAATTTATGGACCTTGTTAAGTCATCATAAACACATTAAGAAGCTTCATCTAGGCGTGAAGGGAGACAGTGGACCGAGACAAAATGCATACCCCACGTGACCTGGATGAAAAACACAATGGGTACGCCGTAGAGCCAATGTGGATGAAGCACGCTTCCTCCCGTCTCAGGTCTTTAACCTTACCTCTTTGGGTTGGTTACCCAGCGCTACGCAAGGTTCATTGGCTAGACCCCTGGTCACCAGCCACGGCAACGAGAGCCTCAGCAGCCTCATCGGACAGAGATCGGTGGCTTGCTTGCTTTTCATGACTTCCAAGGTTGCGGGTGAACATTAACTTAGTCCATACACAAATCGGCGTAAGCTCGCGATAGCTTCATTAGGCCTATCCAAATATCACTCTTTTTCTCGAAACCCCGTAATTCCCATTCACTTCTTTGTAGGCCATATTCATCTTGGCTATACTCCATCGATTTCCTTCACTCCTCATCGTTTCATGCCGCGATTCGTCCACTGCAATCAACCGACCGCGGGACCTAGGCCACCAACCTTCACGCATATTTGACCGCGTTGGCTTAAGAAAGCAATCGCCACATCACGGGGAGCACGTTCGCGCAATCAATTTAGGACATGCTTTGATACAGGCAACCCAGGGCGCATTCTTCACCATTGCCGCGATCGCATTCCATCATCCTTCTTCACAGACGGACGGCTGCAGGTGTCGCTGTTTGTATGCGCATAATCCCCCGCCGCTTAGGACCCCCTCTCGTCTTGTAGCTGCAACCGAGCCGCCTCTCCTGCCGACGTTTTCCTGTACAACTCTACACAACTGAGCGGTCGTGCTGCGAACAACAACACCATCATCATGAGCGTCCCTTGTAAGCTACCCTGCCACCCTTTGGCACAGGCCCCCTTCATCTCGACTTTGACCCTTGAATAACACCATACAACGATAGTGACTTCCGAAGAGCTCGAGCGCTATACCGCTATCATTGATGACATCCTTGAGACGTCCGACCTTGAGACTATCTCGCGAAAGAAGATCCGGCAGGGGTTAGAGAACAAGCTTGGCGGCCAAGATCTCAGCGACCAGAAGGTATGCCGACAAACAACACAAGCATTGCCTCGCCGTTCCATTTGGCATTGCCCTACGTTTGTTCCCTGCTGACTTGCTAGAACGCCATCAAACGACTTATCGAAGCTCGGTTCGACGCCGTGTCTGGGGCTAACAACGGTATCGAGCCTCCCTCCACTGTCGACTATGCGGCCAACGGTACATCCGATGTAGGCGAGACCGAGCAATCCGCGACCCCGGAACCTTCACGAAAGAAGGTTAAGCGATCATCCTCGGCTGAAGATGCGGACGCCAAGTTGGCTGCGCAACTGCAGGCGCAGGAAAATAGCTTGGCTAGAGGGCGCAAGACTCGAGGGGGCGACAAAGCAAAACCTACCAAGAAGAAGGCGGCGCCGCGCAAGAAAAGTGCGAAGAAGGTCAAAGCCGACGATGATAGCGACCTCGAACCAGCCGATGGTGAGGTTGGCAAGAAGAGAAAGGCTGGTGGTGGTTTCCAGAAACCTTTCAACTTGAGCGAAACCCTCTCTGAACTTGTTGGCGAGACGCAGGTATGTGAATCATTCTTTGTTTACTACCCATGGCTTTGACTATTCAGCCCACATCGTTACGAAACCAGAGTGCAGCATGCTTAGAGAGCCTTCGTTAACACGTTTCTAGCTGTCACGACCTCAAGTCGTCAAGAAGCTCTGGGAACACATCAAAGCAAATGACCTTCAAGACCCGAATGACAAACGTCAAATCATTTGCGACGACAAGATGCAAGCAGTCTTTAAACAGGCAAGGGTTGATATGTTCCGGATGAACAAGGATATCGGTAGCCACCTTTACCCGGTTGGCGAGGAATAAAGAGAAGAGCGATTGCATCTGCAGAACGCAGGGGCCCTCTGAGAAAGTTTCGATGACAGCGTTTGGGCGCGCGGCGGCGTACTGGTAAAGTGTTTCTTGTCTAGCTATTGACAATTGGGCTAGGTGCTATATAATGAATCACAAAGAATTCCGAAAGGCTCTAGATTGTATCTTTTGTACCACTTGGACGGTGATTCAGGAACATCATGATGGGGATAAAGACTACCTTACAACGTGAGGATATTACTTGCAAAACACGGTCTATATGAGGGCGGGATTGCTCCAGAACTACAGTATTTGATGATAATATCTACCGACCTACCTTGCAGCATGCGCCTCTTAAAAACAAAAAAAAATCGTTGATTACGACCTAATTGAAAGTGTATTTTTTCTTTTTCCTGTGATACCCCCCACTCAGCCACTCGATCTGTCCTGCACCCAAGTGGTCCCCAGCAGTGTAAGCACTTGCATAAATGGGGCACTTTTACATTCTTGTGTGACCTTGATGTTGTAAGTCAGAATAGCTTCTCTAATGTCGAGATAATGCATTTGTATCTCATGTCCGTCTTTGGATCGCTTCCAATTATGCAATGCTCTTCTCAAAGCACGGATTTCCACTCAAGCTCCAGTTTTCGGGCATTCGATTACCCCGCGTTACCGGTTGCCACCCCGTGATTTGTGAGATCATGGAAGTTATCTTCGTATCATTGATTCTACCATCTAGCTTCTGCAAGACTTGTTGTTCTCTCTGCTATTGACGACTTATTCATAGTCCTTCATTATGCCGCTGCCTGCGAGACCTTTGGACGCCCTTAGCCAGGCATTCCCTCCCAAGCCTAAATTCACCGAGGCAAATGTTCCCGATCTCACAGGAAAGGTGACCATTGTTACCGGAGCAAACACTGGAGTCGGTCGCGAGATTGCCCAGGTTCTCTACAGCAAGAATGCTACTGTCTGGGTCGCTGCTCGTAGTCCAGAGAAGGGTGAGGCTGCCATTGAGGGCATCAAGAAGCAGCACCCTGAGTCGAAGGGCACCCTCAAGTTTCTCAAGCTCGACCTTGCGGATCTAACAACAATTGGGACTTCAGCCAAAACATTCCTTGAAGCTGAGAGCAGACTCGACGTTCTGTTCAACAATGCGGGAGTCATGACACCACCAGAGGGATCCAAGACTGTGCAGGGGTACGAGCTTCAGCTTGGAGTTAATTGCCTTGGTCATTTCTTGTTCACCAAGCACCTCACTCCTCTCCTTCAAAAGACGGCGAAGTCGGTGCCCAAGAACTCGGTCCGTGTGATCTGGGTGTCTAGTTCAGCTGCGGATGTTCTCTCACCAAAGAATGGATTCGAGCGTGATAACCTCGATTACCATGAGCCGCGAAACCTGGTGTTCAAGTACGCAACAAGCAAGGCCGGCAACTTCTACCACAACACAGAGTTCGCCAGGAGGTTCAAGGATGATGGCATCGTGAGCGTGGTACGTTCTGTATGACAACTGAGCGATCCATAAACTAACATTGAACCCAGTCTCTAAACCCCGGCAATCTGTCAAGCGAGCTCGATCGCACCTCACCCTGGTATATGTACTATCCTAGAACCATTACCACCTATGCTCCTATCTATGGCGCGTACACAGAGCTATTTGCTGCCTTTTCTGAGGATATCACAATCGATAAATCCGGTATTTGGGGTGAGCTTTTCCTTTTTCTTACACGGAACCGAGCCTAGGTGGTTACTGACAACTTGAAGTGGTTCCATGGGGCCGATTCATGCCTATTCGATCAGATCTTGAGAAGGGCGCTTTGTCCGAATCCGAAGGTGGAACAGGTATGGCAGAGTTCTTCTGGAATTGGTCTGAAGAGCAGGTCAAGCCCTACTATCAGGCTTGATCAGATTTTATAAAGTGCTTTGGCTTGTGATCAATCTTTTTTTCGGTTTATAATATGTTGGTTCTGAATCATCTGTTGCGCAACGATTTGAGAACTTATGATGGAAACGCTCAGTTATAGCTTGACTTATTTTACGCTACGTCAATATGTTCGGGGGTTGCCAGTGCCTCAACTGTACAAATCTATTGAACAAGATACCCTGCGCTCTGTTAATACCCGTGCTTGCTGTTGGAAGTTTGAGGCATGTCGTGAGTTACACCAGTTAGACCGTAATTAATCACCGATAGGAGGGGAAAAGGAGCAAGCCCTGTCAATCCAAAAGAGTTTGCTAGACTACTGACGTTAGGTTCAGCTTTAATGAGCCTTAATGAGTCAATACATGCCAATGCCAGTCTTTGTCATTCTAGGCTGGGATCTGTCTGGCCGGTGACTCCCAGCATTGAATGCCGGTTTCAGAGCCAATCAAAGGACTCAATTTGAGCATCGCCCCCATGCTTGTGAGCTTTTGGGTGAGATTACTCAGCCACAGATACCGACAGAAGTGGCTTTGTGCCACACAGCAGGGCAGTTCCGTCACTGTTTGTGAGGTTCTGCCCCGCCATTTCAAAGACAGAAACCTAAATAAAATCTGGTAGACATCATCATCTCGCCTTCGCGATTCACCTTGAAACTACAACCATTTTGCATTCACACAATAGCACAGCAGTACGGCTTCACCGGAAGGTCGCTCATATTCTCCATTTACCTGTAGTTTTACTCGTGCTATTGACAGCTTTCTATTTCGATAAATCGACTACCCCTCTACCGAGCGAGATAATCATAGCTCTGGGCCCCCTGGCTTCTACGTTATCCGAATTAACAAATATTTCAGCTTCTAGAAGCTCGGGACAGCCCCAAATGGCTTCGCCAGAAGGAGACAGCAACACTGGGGCGACAGCTTCTGACTCTCAACCACAAGGCGACGGTCAGCGCAACAGAGGACGAGGTCGAGGGAAGGGAAACCAGAACCGACGAGGCGGCCAACGGCGTGGTCGTGGCGGTAACAACTCCAACGTGCCCAACGTTCCCGCAAACCCGGCTGCTCAAGACGTAGCGGCTGCAGCCTCCAGAGCCCATGCCATGGCTGCGGGTAAAGCAGCTGAAGCTGCCGAGGATGATGACGGCGAGGTGTGCTTCATCTGCGCGAACCCAGTCGCTCACCACTCTATTGCGCCTTGTAACCATACAACATGCCATATCTGCGGCCTGCGCATGAGAGCCCTTTATAAGACAAAGGACTGCGCTCACTGTCGTGTATGTTTCTCTTTGTATCCCTGACAAGGGCTTTATCATTAACAGAGTTCTAGACCCCAGCTCCCTATGTCATCTTTACCGACGACCCCGACAAACGTTTCGAGGATTACTCTGAAAAGGATATCACAACCACCGACAGCAACATCGGAATCAAGTACACAAAAGAGGATATTGTGGGCGATACCGTTCTCCTCCTGCGATATAACTGCCCCGACGCGTCCTGCGATTTCGCTGGCCTCGGCTGGCCTGACTTGCACCGCCATGTCAAGTCCGCTCACCGCAAACGCATGTGCGATCTTTGCACTCGTAACAAGAGGGTGTTCACACATGAACATGAGCTATTTGCGGATAAGGAACTAGAGAAGCACATGCGTCATGGAGACGACAAGCCCGGCGCGGCAGACCAAACAGGCTTCAAGGGTCACCCCCTATGTGGGTTCTGCGGAGAGCGGTTTTACGACGACGACAAGTTGTACGAGCATTGCCGGATGAAGCATGAGCGCTGCTTTATCTGCGATAGGCGAGACTCGCGACATCCCCACTACTACCTCGACTACAATGCACTGGAAGAGCATTTCAAGAAGGACCATTACCTGTGCAGCGACCGAGAATGTTTGGAGAAGAAATTTGTGGTCTTTGAGTCGGAGCTGGACTTGCAGGCACATCAATTGAGTGATCACAGTGGTAAAGCAACAGGCAGAGACGCGCGAGTAGTCAACATCTCAGGATTCGACATTCGGACACCATACCAGCAGGAGAGAGGTGGAGGCGGTAGTGGGAGAGATGAAGGACGACGCGGAGGCAGAGATGGGCGAAGAGGAGGGGCCAGAGGCCGCGACCCTAACATGGAACCGGTTCCTGCGAGCTCCGCCCAGCCATTACGGCGAGATGAGATTGCTTTCCAGCGGCAAATGGCCATCCATTCTGCGCAATCTGTGTCTAATCGCACATTTGGTGGTTCGCTCTCTGCGCCTTCTCCCACACCCGCTCAAGCCTCATCACAATCTCGTGGTGGCAGCTCATCGAACACTCCCCGTGCCAGTCAGACAAGCCTTGCTAATCCCATCGAATCTGCTACTGTCCCGGACCCTGCCAACCTCAGCCCTGAGGAGCGTGCCCGACTTGTGCGCCATGGTGCTGTAGTCGAACGAGCATCAAACCTCCTCGGCAACGATGCGCAGCGCATGGCAACATTCCGAAACCACATCTCCTCATATCGCCAAGGCGGGCTTACTGCACCTCAACTCATCGATGCTTTCTTCACTCTCTTTGCCGATACCTCCTCAAACGCTCTTGGCACGATGGTCCGAGAAGTTGCGGATCTGTATGAGGACAAGAACAAGGCCGATGCTCTTCGCAAAGCCTGGCAGGACTGGCGTGCAATCAATGAAGACTACCCCAGTTTGCCTGGACTAAGTGGTATGCATGGCGCAACCTCGAGTTCAAGCGGTTGGGCCAATGCAGCATCTGCCAACCCAGCAGTTCCTAATGCAAAGGCGACACAGAAGTACTCGAACCGTGTCTTGAAGCTCAAGAACAGCACAAGACTCGGTGGCCCTGCGCCTGTGTCCTCTAGCGGAGCTTCGTCGTGGGCCGCTCGTCCTGCTGTCAGTGCTCCTCCATCATCTTCTAACGCATTCCCGTCTCTTCCTTCAGCCAGCAACTCCTCATCCTCAGCCTCTCGCTCTAACTGGACAACCCCCACTCCATCATCCTCACAATCCACAACCCTCAACCGTCCCCGTCCAGCTCCTCGTCCTACAGGCGAGGATGCGTTCCCCGCTCTTCCCACAGCGCCAAAGCCTACCACTACAATCTTTGGCTATGGAAACGGTCGGGCCGTAAGACGCGACTATGGAAGTCGTGAAACGGGTTTCCAATGGGGTGGCAGCGGCTCAGGTACACCAGCTGGTGAAGAACCAGCCGCCGAGGATGAGGCTGGTGGAAAGAAAAAGGGTGGAAAGAAGGGCAAGAAGGTCCTTGTGCAGTGGGGTTAAACTCATTATTTGATAGAGTCAATGTGTAAATATTGGCAGGTCATTGTGTACCATTTGGTTGGTGTTGGTATCCCGAGGATGTCAGGCATTGGACTGGGAATATGAAGCGGCATAGCGATCAGGGTGCTTGAGTCTTGAGGTAGCGAGCGTAGTTAGGCGTAGCAATGTACACATTCTGCCATGTCGTTTCCCTGAAAGCAGTCACAGAGTTTTTGGCTACTAAAACAAATTATGATGATATTGATCTATGTTCAGGACTGTTATAAGTACATCATCCTAAGCTTAGAAGTTATCATCACATTGTCATAAGCTTAGGAGTATTCTGATCACAGTAGTCTAGGTTTAGGGTTATTATGACGATATCATCATAAGTTTTAGAGAGGATTATGATCACATTATCATAGGCTTCGTAATGTTATGGCCATATTGTCATAGGCTTAGGGGCATTTTTACAAGGCTTAGGATAGTCTCGTAAAATACGAGTCGGGATGACACAGCAGATACTTAATACAATAGCATAAAAATAAAACCGAAAAATGCCTTCTTCCCTGCCTACGGGGTTTTTCATTTTGGGCAATTTGGTCGGTGCCAGTTTTCTTCCGAGGATGTCAGATATTGAACTGGGAATACGAAATGGCATAGCGATGGGGTGGTCTGGTCTTGAGGTACGAGCGTAGGTAACGTACTGAGTTTGACGTAGCTACCATTTTGCTGCACCATGTCGTATTGAGTAATTCATTATCTCCCTCGGGACGTGTCTGGCTGTTGCATACACTATGACCATATTATTCTATGTTTAGGACAATTATGACAAAATCATCATAAAGTTTAGAATCATTGTGCCTATATCATCAAATTTTAGGAGGTTTTTGACTACATTGTCATAAGCTTACAGGCTCGCAGGCTCATAATATTCGCGGAAGCGGTCCGACCCTTCCCACCGCACGGTCCAAACGACGTTCCAACAAGTTAACAGTAGCATAGGGAACCTAACAGTCCAAAATGCGAGGTAGCCCTCGGGAAGCGGCCCGACGGTCCTTTTGAGCGCCTCAGGCATATCCTCGTAATGATTCTTCTTATTTCGTAGGGCCCGAAGCAGATCAAGAAGGCGGGAGCCCGTATACTTGCGTTGCTTGCCGAGAGAGTCAACGAAATCACGCGGTAAGACCCTCAAGAAGTCACTCCTAGTCACATCCCCTGCGTGACTCTCAAGCTCGGCCAGGGCAGGCGAAGGTGGGTCCCTTGGTTCCTTTTCAAAGTGATCCGAGACGTCGCAAAGGAATGCGAGCCTCTTCTTTGCAGACCAGAAGAAGGGATGGGCCATGATTTCCTTGGCATTGGGTCGGTTCTTGGGGTCTGCTTCAAGCATAGAGGCGATAAGGTCCTTAGCCTCGTAGGCAAAGTCGCCGAGAGAGTCAAGAAGGTCCAGGTTGTACTGCCCTTTTCGAATGTTGACTTCTCGCATGTAGCGATCGCCGCAATCAAACGGATGTGATCCGTTGGTCAAGACATAGAAGAAGACCAGCCCAAGCGAGAAAATGTCAATAGCACGAGTAGCACGCCGAGGCATCATGTTATCGTCGACCAAGACCGAACCGGAGCCGCTTTGGGTGCTAGCCTCCATCATGGCACCTTCTCGAGCGTCGTCGTCGAGCAGAAGCTCGGGAGCACGCCAGCCTGACGTTCCAGCGGCACGACCCGTAGTGGCACCGAAGGATGATTGACCGCCCTCCAACTTCTTGCAAAGTCCAAAGTCTGAGACTAGCATCCTAGGCTTGCCATCCTTGCCCATATTGACCAAAATATTCTGTGGCTTGAGGTCACGATGGACGATTCGGAGCTCGTGTAAGTGGCTGATGCCGTTGGTGATTTGGTAAAGGATATTCGGCAAGTCGTGCCGGCCGGCGTTGGCAAGGTCTCGGAAATAGTTGGGCTTTTCGACCACGTCTGCTAATGAAGCGGCGCAGCGCTCCAGGGCAATGTAGAGAAATCCATCGCGGATCTGTTGGGAGTAATATCGGATGACTGGAAATGTTAGAGCGTTCATTCCTCAATAGTATAATAGCTTACCATTCGGATGATCATCACTCTCTCTTAGAAGCCTTGTTTCTTGGGACGCGATGTCATAAAACTGAATCAACATGCGTTTGACGGCGACCGCTCTTCCATCGAATTTGCCAGCAAAGACTAGAGTGCCATTGCTTCCCGTGCCCAATTGCTCATCCGTGTTCACCTCGATGTTTCCCATACGAATCGTCGAGCCCGTCACAGACTGCATGTCGTCATGTACGGTCATTACGTCAGGCTCAAGGCTAGGCCTTTCGCCCAGCTTCTTCGCGTTGTTGACCGCATCCTCGACAGTGGCCGTGGCCGGGTCATCGCCTCGCGATAGGGAAGCTTCTTGAGCACGACCCTTGCGATGTTTGACGCCCCCACGTCTACCCCTGTGAGCCTTCTTCTTCTTTTCAGGGACTCCACCATCCTGACTCTCATTTGTGGCCGTAGCCTTGGTTTGAGGTTGAGGTTGAGGAGGAGTGTCGGAAGTATCAATTGACCTCTTGGCGGGAGTCTTCCTCTTGGGCTTCGGAGTCGCTTCCCTATCGCTGAGCTCTACCTCTTTGATAGGAGTTTGGGGTGCAGTTCTTGGCTCCAAAATGGAAGACTCAGGGGCAGGGACCACGGATTTTTCGAGCTTCTCCTCAAGATTGTCTCTTGGTGCTGCGGTCTTTTGTTCTTCGCTGACGGAGCCGGTCAAGTAGTCAGCATTGACATCAGTGTCGCTGCTATCGACTTCATCCGGTTGCTCCGTGTAGACAGGGGCCTCAACAAAACCCAGAATATTTTGCAATTCGTTCCAGAAGCCCCTTCTCTTCCCACGCTGGAGGTGACGACGGATATTTTTGTTGTTGAAATAGAGTAACGAAACAAATATGATGATGACCACGGGATTGGTGATGAAATCCTTGACGCTTTGGGCGGCAATTAGAGGCACCTTTTTGACGTTGGTAAACAAGGTAGGCTCATCCGAAAATGTTAGGTCCGTGGTTTTCGAGTCATTGTTCTCAAAATCGGCATGGTCATCGTACACGTCATACACTTCTGGTCCTTCGATTGCACCGGCAGGCAAACTTGGCGTGTGTTTGCCACCTCTGTTGTTGACAGTGTCGAGGAAATGTGTGCCTACCAAGACCTTGGAGAGTTTGGTTTGGTTGATGGTGTCCCAAGAGGGAGCAATGTCCCACCAATCAGGACGGGATAGTTGAGCGATGGGGGCATGGATAATAAGGGGGTACGATCGTCCAGACATGACATACCAATCCCCAGTCCGAGTCTGGTTGAGAAAGATACTGTTGCTGCGCATACGGGCATGGGACTCATCTTGCGGGGGCATTGGCGGTTGAGGGAGGACCACAAGATCGGGGTTGCTGTCAGATGTAGCATCGCCTGGTCGGCATACATCAAAAACTCGGGCTACAGGTGCTGAGAAGTGTTCGCTGAAAAGCGGCTCTGCTTTTTCGGACCTTGCGTAGTCGAACGCGTAGACCTTGCCGTCGTGCTGGCTTGTGATGTACTTCTTATCTAATGAAGACTGGTGCTGTTGAAATAGGTCGCTGTCGTAGTTGTTGGGGCTCCACTCAGAGTACTTAAGGGTAGCGATGGGAAGACCGTCCTCACGACGCTGGATACCAACCGTATATTCGGTCCTGCCCAAAGTGATTGTTCCAGTAGAGCTACACTCCTGGTTATTCTCGTCGTACAACGTGTCGGGTCGTGCGCAGCTTTCGGCTTCATTAACATGAGATCCTGTAGCACCAAACCATTTCAAAACTCTCCCTGTGGCTGCATCCAGAGTAATTATGGTAGTCTTTTTGTCGCCAGTATAGACGACGGGAGAGCTCTTATCAGCATAGGGGGCCAGTTCTTCGACGAGCTTCTTCATGGTGAAGCCAGTCTTTACAAACCCATGATTAGAATCGGGAGCCCAGAGGTAGATTCCGCCATCACGGTTAGGCTCAACAGCCCAGACATAATGGTCGACTTGGTGATAATTTTCATCGAGAATGGACTTCTCTGAACGGTGGTGTTTGGTCTCTACCATAGGATGGTCGACTTCGAGATGCCAACGTTCTTTTCCGGTTCGCCGGTCGTTGGCATATAGGTCTCCATCGACGGTCGCCAGAAGAACAAAGTCTTCCACTTCCCAGTCCTTCAGACTCCGCGCAATCTGCGGCGAGGCAAGCCCAGAAGCAGGAATACTGCTGGACCGTTGATATCGTGAAGGGTTTGGTGCTCCAACGGACTGAGCCGGAGCCAAAGTTGCGAGGGCGCTCGCATCGTCAGGAATAATTATATGTTTCTTTTCGTTTTCGTTTTCGTATTCTCTCTTCCGGTTCTTGCGGACAGCCTCGTTCTTCTGCCGTTGCTGTCGCTGTCGCTGGTTGTCAACGGAAGCCCGCTTTACATTCTCGGCAGTCTCGCGGGCCGACTTGGTCACGTCAACAGGCGTCGCGGCCCATTGATGGACGGCATCGTCGGCCAGCTGCTGACTGCGGCCGCCGGGGCGCTGCAGTTGTGGTAAAGCTGGTTCGACTGGTCGATGCTGCTGCTGAGCATCAACAAGCTGTAGCCATGGTAGAAGGATGATAGCAAAGGCGATGAGGAGTCTCTGTTGCTGTGAGGCCCGACGCCCCTCGCCCGGAGGTCGTCGCAGCATTTTTGATCAAGGATTACGATGTGGTTGATCACATGGAACCCATTAGATACGGTGAGAAGCTTAGTGCGGCGGACGTGAAGCGGTAAAGGCCATAGGGCGATATTTGATGTCTTGTTGGGCAGTCACGTCACACCACAAGATTGGGTCGTTCGTTCGTAGGAAGGTGCGGAGGCAACGCGGCAGGAGGGGACCGCAGAAGGTTAAAGTCGGAGTCTGCAGACCTCACGCGTTGAGGATTCAAACCGCAGCTAACAACGTTATTGATAAAGATATTGATAAATACTTAGGTAGGTTCTAGGCGGAATGGAGAGCAGATTGGGAACGGAATACGGAGGAAAGGTTGGGGGAGGAGCCCAGGTTTTACCAGTGACCCCTTCTTTTGCCCTGCCCTGGAACTGTTCCCCTCGGGGGGTTAAGGAAAATACGTATGCAGGAATCGTATACATTATGATGATTTTTATGTTAACTCATCCTAAAAATTGTATTCTCTATCCTAAGCTATTAGTGTTTTTTAAAACTTATAATGAGTTTTCAGAGATTTCATCTCAAATTATAATAGAATTACATGGCTTTAGAATAGAATTTGTGATGACTTTCTTTTTTTTCTTTCATCCTCCAGCCATTGCTGACACGGGCTGCGGGCAAACCAGCATGGCACGAGCGTTGCAGAAGACCAGAGACTGACGAGGAATACCAGTCGAGGGGAGAGGGGCTATGGCTTACGCCAGGTATGAAGGCCGTGTTGCCAGTCAATTCTTACTGTAGGCGATCCAGACCATGCCGCCACAGGACAGTTGGCCAAGGGCCAGGACTCGAGTGTAAGACAGCGACGCACAGGCTACATCCGAGTTTTTGGGGGTGGTCTTGATAAAAACTCGGATCTCAAATGTCTAGCTGTGGTCAAATCGAGGTTCCCTTGCATTGTTAAGCATGTGAAGGCTGAAGCTGTGTCATCTAGTGTTAAAAGGCGATGCAGGGAGGAAGTAATTATTGTGAGAAATGGGTAGAGGACGATGAGGTGCTGTATTCTCCGCTGGGAGTTATGCTGAAACTTTATCCTCCAATAGACATTCGCAATCCATTAGTTACAGGTTTCAAAGCTGTTGGTATTGGTGATGATAATCGCCAACCTGAATTGACTCTTCTTCACACTGTTCTGTCCTGACTTTCTCTTTTTGTGGGCTTCGCTTGTGAAGCACCCCGGATCGGGTGGTCTGTGCCTCGGGGACCCTCCAACTTCTGCCCCGGTCCTCCCTTGATGAAACTTGGGAGAGGAGGACGACTATCGATTAACTACAAATTTCTCTAGGGTAGCAAAGTTTGTCAGATTGAAACTTTCGCGACGCGTAATTCAGCAATTACATATTCGAGTCTTTTATGTTTTCTAAATTGGCAATTTCAATCACGGCAGATAGAAAAGGTAGTAGCAGAGAGAAATTAGGAGTCGGCTGTTATGGGAACTCGCGATTTTGTGTGTTGTTCCAATCCAATATCTCAATATTTTGTAATTCTTGACCGCTCTATGTGATCTACACCTGGAACTGTCAGATGTCGTAGCTCCTCTCAAATGTCTCATATATTTCGTTGCTATATAGCATATTCTCCCAACAATATTCCTCTGTGTGCTCCCAGATAGGGTTCACTCCCTTATCAAAGTTGTGACTGGTGCAATCCATGCATGGTGAACGCAACCCTGCTTAAGTCAAAAAGTACTTACATTTGAGTTTGGTACCGAGTGAGATTACCGTCAAATCGGATGGAAAACCAGCAGTCATCAATATGAAGACGACAAATCATAAATGTAAAAAAGAGCCAAGATGATGACCTCAGTCTAATGACAAAGGAATGCGGTCTGGGGCATGTCCCGCCCGATAGTCCAATACCCTTCCCAATGCACTACTCAGACTAACCTCAAGCTGGTCCTTTCTCCTCAGCATCTCGAACTCGCAACTAGGCGCATAAGATGCCAGTTCTTCAATAAACATGCTCAGTGCAGGCTGAAGTCGATTGAAGCAATCCCCAAAGTGGTCGATAAAGCCGTCCCTCGATATACTCTCTAGATCTCTCACCAACATTGTAATGAGCTTTGATTGGTCGATGCCAAACTGGAGAGGAATGTTAGTATAAGTCGATCAAGGGCCATTTAGACTCATCAAAAGTGTCTCGCAACGAGCATTGCAGATGTTACATACCAAGTCGAACAGTGAACAAATCCCCCTTTGATCCTCATACGAGAAAGGGCTCTGGGGCCGACGGCCGATCTTGTCAAACGCCTGCTGGACCCCTTCAATCATATCTCGACATCGGAGGTATGTATTCTTCCAGACGGTCAGTACAGGTCAAGTAAGAAAGGAAACGTGTAATACCCCGATTATTTGAACTTCTACACCAGGGCCTCCAATATTACTGGCAGTGAAATACATGTCGGATACTAAACCGCTAACCCCCCGAATGACCGCGTTTATATCCTCTGGAGCTGCAACAGGTGCGAAAACTGGAGGCGCAACTGGAACAGGTATTGATGTGTCAACAGGTGAAGTAATTCCAGAAGTCGTCGAGGAAGCTACTGGAGTAGCAGATGTTGTGGCGATGGCAGTAATGCCACTGAGAATAAGGAGGGCGTTGTGCATCATGCAGGGAGAACTGAACAATGGTCAGGGCAGGAGTTTGAGTGAATAATGACATAGATAAAGTCGTATTCTCTCGAGAAAGGATCGGTTACTATCTGAAGACACGATATCGTAGAAGAAATCTGATTTACGAGTGTTGTGAATACGGAGAGTTGGGTTTTAGGGTGTTGATCCCAGTCGCAAGCAGACTGCTTGACAGATTAAATATCCCAAATCATATCAAGGCTTACCCCTTTCCTATGAGCCGTGATCAGCTCACGTGAGGATGATAATAATTGAGCTTTGTATGTCTTATTCCGAGGACATTTAATATGAGGTGGCGGAAACGTATGGTCCATAGCGGTTGCAGACCCATTAAGGCAGGCTGCGTGCGACAACACCCGAGACCAGTATGCCGTGCCGAAATACTCGCCAAGATGCGCGGATATCACGGTACGTGGAAGGGCTTCCGGACGGCATATTTGCTTTTACGATATCTTGGCACGAAGAACATTGAGGGCATCGCCAAGAGGAGAGGCTTTACATCAGGGAGACGTAGAGATATACACGAAAGCGAACATCAAGGACTGACAGAGACATCAAGAGATTCTTAGAATGCATGTCATTACCGATACAGCCGCTCATGTTCTCTCAGTAACTATTCGAATATGAAGATTGGGTTGCCTTGGGTAGCAGGGTAAATAACTGGAACAAAAGATTTTGTTGTAGAGAGCGCGTGTTAACAACATTGCCGTTTCGGAATAGCTAAGACTGCCAGCTCCTGTCTTGGGCCAGAAGATGACAATAATATGATCATAATTTATTGAAGTAGCCGAAGCTCTACGTATCACTCAGCGAACGATGGTGAGCAAGTGATAATTTATGAGCAGAGAATACTCCGAAAAATGCTTTTAGAAAGTCCAAGGAACCAGACCTATCTTTCGTGTGAACATGACAAAGAATTTCATTACGTGACCCCTCGCCCTGACCAGTTTTTCTACCGAGATACAAGCAAATCACTCCCATGCAAATGCAGTGAAGACGTCTATGCGAGGATCTCCTCACTCTCCTCAAGAACCTCCTCCACAATCTCCTCAATCACCCGATCCGCCTCTGATGTTAAGCCCTCGAGAGACTTTGTGTAGGCCTCTAGCAGAGGAGCATGGGGATCCTTTGGTAGGCCAAGAACCTCGCGCTCTTCCAGAATCTCGGCCTCGACGGACTCTCGCCAGTTGTACCACTCCTCGAGCATACGTCGGCGAGCCTCAACCACAGCCAAGTCAGCAGACGCACCGCGGTCAGCATCTTCTTGCTCAAAGACGCGGCTGTATTCTCGAAGGTTCTTTCGGACAGCCTTCTGCTCCTCCTTGGTGAGCAGAGTCGCGGGCCGAGGGCGCCACGAGAACTGCTTGAACTTCTCAAGCGGCTCTTCTCGTAGAGTTTCGCCCTTGAAATCGTAAATGTGGTAGCCGTTTTCCATCTAAATCAGGTCAGTATAAGCATCACAATAAGTTTGATTGACCGAACATACCGAGTGCTTCCAAGCAGAAGCCCATGAGGCGACGAATCGGCCTGAAGGGTCCCACTCGACATCTGTGACACCGTAGTGGTCGGCGGTGTTCATAGCCTGGAGGTTGGCGGTAAGGTCCTTGTCAGACTCGGGCTTCTCGCCCTCGAAATCAAGGTCGAAGAAATCCAGGTCGGAGCTCTGCTGGTTGGCAATGGTGGCAATAACAACAAAGCGACCGCGGGGTGACCAGTAGATGGCGTTGCTGTTTTTCTTGTCAAGCGTTCGGAGGTGCTTGAAGTTACCCACTTGTTGGCCCTTCTTAGCCTTCTCAGGGCAGAAGAAAGAAACTGCAGTCTTAGGGGGGACAGCAGTAACGCCCACGGGCTCGGTTGTGGAGATGATGGCAAACCTGTCACCCTTGGGCTCCCAGGCAAAGTTGATAACGGTATCCTTAATAGTGTCAACGACCTCAACAGGGACACCCTTCTCCTTGACACGGAAAATCTCGAGTGTGGTTGCTTGAGACTTCTTCGACTTGGAGTGTCGGTCGACCTTGACGCAAATGTAGGCAGCCTCGGATTGCCAGTGAAGCTTAGCGTCGCTAACGCTGAAGAGGTTCAGGGATCGAACGACCTGCTTTGAGGGAATGCTCATCAAGCCGACCTTGGCGGGGTTGCTACCGATTTCAGGAGTCCAGTAGCAGAACAGCTGCTCGTAGTTCTTGACACCATCGCGCTTGGGGGTAGCGGGAGCCCAGTCGAAGTCCACAACACCCTCGATCTTGATGGATGTCTTGTCGAGAAGGTTCATGCGGGGAAGCTCGTACACGGAGATGGACTGGCCGGGGTTGAGACGGGCAACGTACTTGTCGTCAGCAGACCACTTAAAGGCGGGCCACTGCATCTTAGGCGGGGGCTTGCCATCCTCTACCTTGGGGGGTTCGAGGTTGGCGAAAGATCGCAAAGGAGTAGCGGTAGCGATATCCCAGATCACATAGTTTTTGCCATGGTCGTCGATCGAAAGGGCGGGGTGGCCCTCGTCGGGGATGGAGATAGGGCGGTTAGACCAGGTGACGATGTACTTCTCACCGGGAGAGAAAGCGACCAGATTTACGAAGGGGTGCGCGAATCGGGCCTGTCGTGTCCAGGAAGGACCGCCCCAAAGCTGAACACCCTGCGCATGAACGGAGGTGAGGTATGTGCCGAGAGGAGACCACTGAACAAATGTCTCAGTCCAGTGCTGTCGCTCAACGATGTTCTCTGGCTGATCCTTCTCGTTGTTCCAGTAGACGCCGACGCTCTCGCCCTTGTACATAACGAACTGGTCTCGACCGCGGCCTGAGGGATCCTTGAGGAACCATCGCAGATGCTCCTTCTCGGTGAATTCATCAATGTGAGGGGGTTGGTAGGTCTCGTCGATACGACCTTCTCGTCCATATCGCTCGATATCGGTGAACTTGTTGACGCGGAGAGTGTGCTTCTTGTCGAGGGGGGTGAGGTCGAGCTCGCGAGTAGCAGCAGCAGCCTCGGCGGGTGAGGAGTATTCGACAAAAGCGAATCTTAAAAACGACATCAGCTTCAAGTTCGATGCATCTTTAGTTCCAAGCGTGGCACCTACCGATAAGACTTTCCATCGTCGCCCATGGGCATATGTATCAAGTCCTCGCGTGTCTTGCCGACTGTGTTGAGCTTCTTCAACAAGAACTTGACAAGCTTGGGCTTCTGATCCTCTGTGACTTGAGGCAGGCCGTCGATAACCACGAAGCTGTCATAGCCTTGCTCCAGAGAAACCTCGAATCGTTCTCGCAGATCGGAGATATCAATATCATCCTCGTTGAACTCGTCATCGTCAAGGTCGGCCTCGCGGAGGTGGTCGAAAGAGGGCGCCATGATGGGCGATAGTTGGTTGTTGGAGGGGTGCAAGAAAAAATGCCCCGCTCTCACTTGTTTCTGTACGGTTTTTTTCGAGGGTTTGGGAGGGTTCGGCTACCGAGCACAGGTTTGCGAAAATGGCCTTTTTGCGCGCGGGAGATATGGCCTCTGGAAGACACGCAAAGGCTTGTCTAGAACGGCTCAGAATGTCGCTCGGAAACGTGCGGAGTCTTGATGTTGCGGTGGCCAACCTAGTGCAGCACAAATTTGGTGTTCTGCTTCACTTTCCAACGAAAGTGTGCGTGATGCGGAGAAATGATAATACTGGCCCGAAGCTTGAGGCTCCCACCGCGGGGCAAATCACGTGTAGGCTTTGGCCCCTGGAGTGGAGGGGCTGCGGTTGCTAAGCTGGATGGGAGCTCCAGAAAAAAAGGCTGCAACGTCTACCCCAAGGCTGAAGCATATTGATGTTGACGACGACGATAACCTTTTACGTTTTTATAGGTTTCGCCGTGTACAAAAGTCGCATTGTTAGCCCATCATGGTATGTTTCCTCTTTCAGTGAGCAATGTTTATTGAAACACTTCACCTCCTCATATCGAGTATACCGTATGCTAACATGCCCCTCCTAGTCTTTCCAACCAACCCAAATTTTTGAGGAGGGCACTACTGAGGAAAAGGGCGAGAATGCTCGTCTCTCCGCCTTTGTCGGTGCTATAGCCGTCGGTGACCTCGTAAAGAGCACCCTTGGTCCTAAGGGTATGGACAAGATTCTCCAGTCAGCGTACGTTGCGCCCATCTTGCGGTCTCGACAACCCCCCTTTTAACATGATGCTAGCTCCACCGCTGAAATCATGGTTACCAACGACGGTGCCACAATCCTCAAGTCGATCGCCCTCGATAACGCCGCCGCAAAAGTTCTGGTAAATATTTCGAAGGTCCAAGACGACGAAGTCGGTGACGGTACCACGTCCGTTGCTGTTCTCGCTGCCGAGCTATTGAGAGAGGCGGAGAAGCTGGTCGACAAGAAGATCCACCCCCAGACTATCATTGAGGGCTACCGGATAGCCAGCCAGGCTGCGCTCAAGGCGTTGGAAGGATCGGCCGTTGATCACAGCAAGAACCCCGAAGCCTTCCGACAAGATCTGCTCGCCATTGCCCGAACAACACTCAGCTCCAAGGTCCTGGCCCAGGACCGCAAACAGTTCGCCGAATTGGCCGTTGACGCCGTTCTCCGACTCAAGTCATCCGACCTCAACCACATCCAGATTATCAAGAAGGCCGGAGGCAAACTCAGTGACTCCTACCTTGACGAAGGTTTCATTCTCGATAAGAAGATCGGTGTCAACCAGCCCAAGCGACTAGAGAAGGCCAAGATCCTGGTGGCCAACACCTCCATGGACACTGACAAGGTCAAGATCTTTGGTGCCCGTGTTAAGGTTGGTTCAACAAGCAAGCTTGCTGAGCTTGAGAAGGCCGAGAAGGATAAGATGAAGGCCAAGGTTGAGAAGATCAAGGCACACGGCATCAACTGCTTCATCAACCGACAGCTCATTTACAACTGGCCCGAGCAACTGTTTACTGATGCCGGCATCATGTCCATTGAGCATGCTGACTTCGACGGTATTGAGCGTCTTGCCCTGGTCACAGGTGGTGAGATTACCTCGACCTTTGACCATCCCGACCAAGTCAAGCTTGGCCACTGCGACGTTATCGAGGAGGTTATCATTGGAGAAGATACTCTCATCAAATTCTCTGGTGTAGCTGGTGGTGAAGCTTGTACGATTGTCCTCCGAGGTGCCACAGAACAGCTCCTTGATGAGGCTGAGCGAAGTCTGCATGATGCCCTTGCTGTTCTGTCACAGACTGTCAAGGAACCCCGAACTACCCTTGGCGGTGGTTGTGCCGAGATGCTTATGGCCAAGGCGGTTGAGGGCGCTGCTACCCGAGTTGAAGGTAAGCGACAACTGGCTGTCTCTAGCTTTGCCGTCGCTCTTCGACAACTTCCCACTATCCTTGCCGACAACGCTGGTCTCGACTCCGGTGACCTCGTTGCCAGATTACGCAAGGCTCTCTACGATGGTCTTACCACTTACGGCCTGGACCTGATGACCCCTGGTGGTGGTATTACTGATATGCGAGATCTCGGCGTTATCGAGAGTTACAAGTTGAAGAAGGCTGTGGTGTCTTCGGCCAGCGAAGCCGCAGAGGTGAGTACTTATCTAAAGACTTTTGAAAACAGATTTCTAACATTATCAAACAGCTTCTACTTCGAGTGGACGACATCATCCGGGCAGCTCCTCGTCGACGAGAGCGTATGTAAGGCTGGTTTAGGTAGCTGGTGAGGACGAGTCAATGTGCATAGACCATGATGATCTGTAATGATACCATAGATGCTGGAAAAATGGAAAAAAGGACCATCGTGAATGAGCCTTGCCTTATGACGAACAATAGGTTTACCGTAAATACGTGCTCTTGAATGAGCAGTGTCGTGCCAGTGTTAGCAGCCCGAGGCTCCTTTTTAACACTGCATTGCCTGTCGCTTGAAGCTGACACTGACAAAACCTGGCACGGATTATTTGTCGCTCGCATCTATTGTTGTGTTTATTGAATGGCCATTTCCCTTCCCTTGTCTTGATTATCTTCTTCCCGCCTCTTTGCGCTCAAGTTTTCTCATTCACTCCCTGGGCCACCATCGTCACACTCTTGCGAAAGACTTCAACTTTAGCATCATCAGCATCACCTCAAAGGTCAAATCGCTTATCTGCTTCTTTTGCTATTTTTCTTCTGAAAGCCTTTCATAGCCCGTCAACCTCGACAACTCAATTTGTTCATTCGCCAGCATTTGTTGCTTTGGCAGGGTGTTTCTCGTCGCGGGATTCTTCGCCCTATGAGTGATATCGCCAAACCAATGGAGCAATACAAGATTGTCGACTTCTTTTCATCTTCACCCTCCTCTCAACAAACCAAGCAACGCATCAAACAGCGTCACAAACCATCACCAGCCAAAGCCGCGAAAGGTGGCAGCCAGTCGAGTTCGCCCAGCCCAAGCCGCGCAGAGTCACAACAAACAATGCCCAAGCCAAGCCAGAAGCCCAAGCGGCAGAGATCACAGGCATTAAACCTGGTGCCCCGTGCAGCATCTACACACCCACCTATTCCCTCTACCCCGATCTCTAGAAACATGTCATCTCCCCAAATTACGAAGAAGCGTCGCTCGGAGGAACGCAATGAACGAGTCCCCGAGACCCCCCCTGAAAAACAGGCCGCCGCGAGTAGCCATAGCCAAGAAACTTCAAAGAGGACAACACAACTCGTCCAAGCAAACTCACCGCATACACCTTTTGATATCTCCTCTGGAGAGAGCTCTGATTCAGACTGTGTTATCGAAAAAGTCCAGCCGTCGCCAAAGCGCAAACTTGTCGCACCTAGCCCACGAGCTCGACCTACCAAGAAGCGCAAGACTGATCAACAACAGTCTATCAACCGAGGTTATGCCTCTATCAAAGCATCCGTTCTTGAAAAAGGCGCAACATCGTCAAAGCAGAACAAGAAGCCAGCTCCTAGACGACGGCAAGCTACCTCTGTACCTCCTCAAGCACCCTTGCCCAACCTTACCTCAAATGCTGCAGGCCCAAGCCGAAGCACTTCTGTCCCTCCAGCTCATATCTCTCCCAAACCCAGAGAGAATGAGGATGCGACCCGAGTTGAGAATGAGTCGGATAACGAAAGTAGAGGTGTTCAGCTTTCTCCGAGAAAGCGCCATCAGCTTGAACAACAGCAAGCCAACGTCAAGCGACGACGAGTTGGCGACTCAATCGATACCCCTGTCTCGATCGATGCAGACGATGAAGATCAATCCAACTCAGACTGTGAGGTTGTCAAGGTTCTGGTGTCCCCAAGGCGAAAGGCTGCCAAACATAGCGCTACAGACGACAAACATATCAAGGCCGAGAACTCTGTTGAGCAACGAAAGGTTGCAGTTCAGTGCAAGAACCAGTCTCCCGCCGTGACAAAGCAGCCGACGCCTGCCACTTCAGCTGTTGCACGCGACATCACGCCAAGCACAACTTTGCACATCGATCTTACCCAGGACTCCTCCGATAGTTCTGATTTCTCAGATGAAGAGACTACCATTCCGGCTAAGCCAGCCCTACCAACACCAGTCGAGCATATCCTCAACGTCCAGGATTCCCAATCCACTGCTACTAAGCATACCACCACCAGCAACACCGGCAACCCTGTTGCTGCCCCCAAGCAGACCATCCCTGCCCATGGACAGAGGAAGCCCTCCCCAGACATCATGGACCCTTTGTTGAATTGGATTAAGTGCCAGAAGACAGAGAAAGCTCCCTCGACCTCCAGCAGCGATTCCCCGTCTCCCAGCCATGATGTGCCCTTCTCCACCGCGCCTGAGTATCAGTACGATGATACCACGGCGAAGAAGATCAAGATGGAAGCTCACGATAGTGACATAAAATCCATCAAGAAAGAAAGGTTTGAGCGATACAACTTTGACGATGATGAAGAGTCCCGAGATGGAGACATGCGCCCTATCAAGCAAGAGAGCAGCTCAATGTATGGCCAATCCCCAGACGATGAAGACGACTCCGACAAAGAGGGTGGCATCAAGAACATCAAACAGGAGAGTTGTTCAAGTCCCATGGACATTTGTGCTGTGAGGCAATACGAGTCATCTTCCAATGAAGACAGTGAGGAGGAATACCAAGGACTTCCCGACCTAAGTGACGACGAGGTTTCCCATGACGCCAATACCAACGACGTGGAAGAGAATGAGGATGTTAGATCATCGCCACCCGTGTCATATCAGCTACCACAGGAAGACGTCTCTCCGAAGGCTGTTCCTGCAACACTTGAAGAGAAGTCCACATTTGATTCGGTCAAGAGGGATTTGAGCAATGCATTCGACAGTTCGAAGAATAATCTCTCTACTCCGATTAAAACTGAGAAGGTTCTTTCACCATCAATCTATGAGCTTCAGCCGGTTTACAGTGGTGAGAAGCTTATGCAGAGCCACACTCCAGGTACACCATCGCCGTTCCGACCTCACCACCGGGATTCGCTTATCGGCTTGAAGGGCATCCTTAAGGGCTCGGGTGGACAAGGTCGTGCGGGTGATAACGAGACTGTATACTCTCCGTTCCCTGATATTTCTCCCCTTTCTGGAGACGAGCACACCCTTTCATCACCCACAGCACGAATACAGCAGAGCAAAGAGCAGGCCAAGGCTGTCCGGCCTTCTGAACGCAGAGTCTCATAGAATGGGACTGCTGCCAAGGTAAGCTCTTTCAGGAAGAAGCTTTACTCAACACCTCCACATCGGGTTGTCATACCCAAGGCGATGACATTGCCGAGGCTCCTGCCCAAGAACTGGACGCCGCCACTTCCAAAGGGAGCTCGATGGCTTCAACAAAGTAGGTCACATGCTTTGTGCCAAGGTGAATATACTGACATCAATCCCAGAAAAGGATTTCAAGCCTTTACCATTTATTCCCGACGATACTGCCGCGAGCGACGCAGCTTCAAGACAAGGAACACCCACGAAGGTTGTCGCAAAACGACCTCCCCGCGTTAGCAACACGACAGACATAGAAGAGTCTGAAGATGGACTGGAGAAGAAGCTCCAGGAGAAACAGTTGGAGCCGGGAATGAACAAGCACTGGACCAAGCCTTCTGAGAAAGAAATCAAGCCCCCGATAATCCGAGATAGCGTCTCGGAACACGCTATCAAGCCCACAGTTGCTCTGTTCAAGAAGAAAATCGCCGCTGGGCAAGGGTTCAATCACGGTACAAGCGATGAGTCCAATCAGAAGTACAACTGGGAAATCGACTGGAGCACGCCGGCGTCCCTAAGTGAGCGGGAATCACAAGCCGTAGCAGCGGAACTAGAACATAGGGGAATCAAGACCAGTAAGCAATACAGCAACTTTTGGTACAACCTTACAATGAAGTTCTCCAGACTTGCGGGCTCGCCGATTCCGCTTTTCACAGCAAAGAAAAAGGCACTCGACACGTTTGTTGAGGAGGCCATGCAGAATCAGGAAACCAGGCGGCGCAACAGAAACAAGGCCGCCCTTACGCAAAAGAAAGCGAGGCGCCGGGAGGAGAAGAAGAGACCACAGCCCAAAGATGTGGATGCATTTCTCATTCCAGGGGATACAGACGCTGAGAGTGAATCCGAAGATTCCGATTCCGACATCGATGGGGCCGATCTGATCGCCAAAATGCGGGCGGATACCGAGAAGCGTCAAAGGACATATGGAGGTGGGACGAGCTGTGGACATCGAAGCAAGTAAGTAAGTTCAATGCCATGTGTCAGGTCGGGCATTTGGGAATATGAATCGATTGTATGGTCAACATGTAATAATGCGCACGTACGGATGAAGTCACATTTTTGGAGATAACGCAGGACAAGGGGCAGGGGTTTTGCAGGCCTCAAGGCTCAACACAGTTGATTGACAAGGTCCCTCAAAATGAGAGTTTATTGAGAAGTCTGGAGTCACCACCCGCAAACCCCAGCAGAGGGGCTTTGAGGGGCCATTATAAATACATCGCGAAATTGCTTGTTTTTTTCAACGTTTGAGGTTCCATATTGACATGAGAGCTGAAAATCTGAGAGTTGCGAGACATGATTGGCTGTGCTTGGTCATTAGCCGCGCATATGCGGCCGAGATTAATTGACAGGGGCCCGCTTCCATTTAGCACTGTAGAAGCAGCGCGATGAATATCGAGATGATCGATAGTGTAAGAAAAGAGGATAGACATATCATGAATTGTTGATCGATTTTTTATGGGGGTTGAACAGTGATCGTCGTCGATCTGAGTACTACATCTGTAGGCCCTCACAATCATGATTGATGATTGTGACAGTACCTGCTGTTACAAAGAAATGATAACTTGACTTGATCGCATGAACTCGTAAAATGCAGAAATTGATTGCTTGTCTGCATTTTCTTTCGAGTCCTGGATCAAGTAGCGGTCTTACACAGTCTCCCAAAAAGATTCACGGTGCAAGCCCCTGGAGTGGCTTGATCCGATAAGGCCATGTCCAGACTCCACACCCATTAACACAGACAACCCACCCACACATTGAAAAATAAGGCAAAGGTCACGAGCGTGCTATTTTAGTATGAATGGGTACAAGCATTCCCATCAAAAGTGTGGGTGGGATCATCTCCTTGGCTGCGTTGGCCTTGTCCTCGTCTCTCGTTTGGGGATCGTCATCCACTTCCCGGTTTATCTTGACTTTGCTGGTGCTTGTTCTTGTTCTTGTCTTGAACTTCCTTGCCTTGCTGCTGCTCCAATCTCACTCGTTTTCCATCGTCTCCTTGTCATCTCCCCATCTTTTCCCTTTTCTTCTTGTCTCTACTCTCGGCACTGCATCATTTCTTCATTCTTCAATCGTCTTCTTGTCTCAAACCCTTCAACTTTAGACTAATCACCCCCTTTGTTTTGGAGGTCACTTCTTCTCTACTCCGCGCTTAATATTGGGTAATATCTCGTCATCCCGGCCGCGACCGCTGACCATTGTCCGGGGTTGCAAAATCTTGTTCCCTCCTTCGAGTTCGGTCGTTTCCCTATGAGAGTGGGAGTCTCTCTTATCCGTCCTCTTTAAGCTATTCAACCCTAGTCTCTCGTTGATCGATTGATACCATTATATCGCTCTTACCAGCACAACAAAACAACTTTCGGCCTCGGCCTCCTTTCACTTCGTTCCCTCGCTACTCCGTATCCCTTTTTCATACCAGACTTACTTAGTACGACTTCATTTTGGCCTTATTATTTGGTTCTCGCAAACCCCGGCATTTTTGAAACGGCTCCCTCCGACCCCGATATTCAGTGCCCATAACAACGGTTACCGCCAAAACCGACAAAGCAAAGCATCCTAGCACGGCGCCGCTGAAGAAAACAGAAGCGCCGCCCAAGCCAAACAACGACCACATCGCAAGCCACCATCTCGAACCTATTCACTCTAATTGACGAACAAAAGACCCAAATCAGAAGAGGTCTACTCGCTTGAGATCCTCCGGGCGAGTCGACAGAGTCCTCTCGTCCAGCCATTTGTCGTTCCCCTGGAGATGCGACAATGATCCGTACTCTTGATATCGGCAGTGTTCTCCCCAGCCCCGACTCTCCGCCAGGGATGACGACTTCAAAGAGTTCCAAGACTTCCTCTTTCCAATCTCTCGACAGTGACGATGGCAGCGTCTTGGCCGACGTTGGCCATTTTGAGGAAATTGGCCTCGACGACGACACCGTGACCCTGAAGAGCCCATCGAAGGTTGATGTCCGTCCTACTCTAGCCAAAGCCCCCTCGAGCCGAACCCTCGCAGCAGGCAAAACTGCCTCCAAAGCCCGACCGCCATTCCCAACCCTCGAGACCAACGTATACACCTCCAATCCCAGAAGCACCAATTTGAGCGCGTTGACCGAGCCTCTTTCTGCTACGCGACCAAAGACATTGACAAGCCCATCCTCAGCCTCTCTCCCATTCCCTCGACGACGAAGCCCAAGCCCTGCATATTCGCTCAACCCGAGAGATCCGAGCTTCCCTCAAAAACCTCGCCGAGGCAGCTGGCAGGCCGGCCGCGATCGCAAGTCTTTTACCGACCTTGAGCGAGAATGTGATGAAGACGATGGCGATGATATCCCCGATGGCATGTTTCTGGACAACGTGCCTCTCTCCCCCCGACCCATGCAAGAGCGCACGCCTAGTCGGCCATCCTCCGTCTCTCCATCCCCCAATCGATCCAAAGAACGAGTTAGGAGTGTCGGCAATGGAACACCCGCGGTTGCGCAAGCCCAAGGCTCTCTTCGATCCCCAACTTGGAAGACAGATGACAACCCTCGCAGCCCTGCCAAGCAACGGGCACACAGCTGGAACGCTGCGTTGGCGGAATTGAACGCCGAGGCCAAGACGTTGACAGAGAAACTTGAGGAACACGCCAACGAAATAGAGGAACAGCAGGCCAAGCGCCCCGTGAACCAGCGTCCTAACACATGGAATGCTTCTAGACGGTCTGTCGACACGTTTGACAAGAAGCAGCGTGTCAAATCAACTCCCGAGCTACCACCTCTCCGCAAAACGAATATTATGATCGACCCTCTTCCTGTTTCGAAGGAGAAAGAGGCTGTTCTGAGCCGGACACGACCCTCATGGCTACCTCCCAAAGATCCCGCTGAGGAGCGTCGACATCTGAAGGAATATCAAAAGATGATGGCAGCAAGTGCCAAGGCCGAGGAGCGACGCGAAGCCTCACGCAAGGCCAAGATCGAGGGACGAGACAGCACAGCTGACAACTTGATGCATATTTGGGAGAGGGACGTGATCCCACGTTGGAGCGATGCTATTCGCGAGCGAAGGACAAGAGAACTATGGTGGAAGGGAATCGCACCCCGAAGCCGCGGTCAAATCTGGGGTCGAGCAATCGGCAACGAACTGGGACTGTCAGAAACATCATTCAAAGCAGCACTTGCAAGAGCTCAAGAGATTGAAGCCAGAGTCAAGGACGACAAGGGCGACGCGGAGGATGCCAGAAGGGCAAGATGGTTCCAAGATATCCGAAGGGATGCTGCACACAAGACATGGGAGGATCTCCGGATTTTTGAAGTTGAAGGACCATTGCACCAAAGTCTTGTTGATGTGTTGAGTGCATATGCCATGTACAGGAGCGACATTGGTTATGTCCGTGGTTGCAACGTAAGTACAACAGCCACCTTGTGCCACCTGAGTTGCTAACCAAGTCCGTCAGACAATCGCTGCATTGCTGCTTCTCAACTTGCCCGATGCCGCGTCTGCATTCGTCGCACTCGCTAACGTCCTCAATCGCCCATTGCCTCTATCCTTTTACACTGGAGATCCGGGCGCGCAAGCGTCCGCATTCAACCTCATCATGCAGACACTTTCTCTCAAGTCTGCCCCTCTTCATACGCACCTCACCAAGAAGATCCCTACTGCCGAGTTGGAACGATCTTTTTCAGGCTTTTTGACAGCCATTTTCACACAACACTTGGCTATAGATGAAGCAGCCCGTCTTTGGGACGTGTATGTCTTTGAAGGAGACACGCTCCTAATTCGAGCTGCTGTTGCACTTCTTCTCAGCAGGGAGATGACGCTTCTCGGCGCTAAGACCGCCGACGAAGTGAAGACAATTCTTGATGGAAGAAACGCCAAGGTCGCTTCGGCCAGAGTCGCCGGAGAGGTGGGTGCCGAGGACAAATTTATGATGTCAGTCCGTGAGGCAGGAAAAGCTTAGGCGTTTGATCGGGCCACTCATTTGGAAAGGCACCCGGGGCTTGAGAATCAAGCTGTACATTTGGGATAGATGGTGGACATATCTGCTCCATTTCACGGCGTTTACTACATGGAATGTGCGGGTATTTTGGTTGGACGTAGAAGGCATGCTTACGAAAGGTCTCGTGAGACTATAGAGCGGTTTTATCTTCGTAATTTAACGTCATCCACGGTTGGATGACGAGATCTTGAATCAACATATTTGATGATCATTCATCCTGTCCTTGTGCATCTTGCCCTTGATGTTGGAACAGGTAAAACACCCAAGCTTGATAGAGCCATGAAAATGCTGAGGAGCTTTAATGCTATAATACCGTAGTGGTTGACCATTAATTAACAATACCTTCGTGGAACAAACACACGTCACGGTAAGGCCGAATAAATCAGAAGTGACTTGACAACAAGTTACTCAGTCATATCACGGGTACTTTGGCATGTTTGTCTTTCGGCTTGTTGGATTGGTTGGACTTTTAGGAGACCTGCTTTTAGTACAGGGTAAACCTTTTGACAGGTGTTTCAGCCTCGTGTCGTAAAATAATTTGCAATGCAAATAAAATGGTCGTTGGGGTTAGGATGGAGGCAAGGAAGGGAAAGCATTAGATGATTCTTCTTATTTAACTGAAGGATCTTTATTACTTTGATTGTGTATCTTACAATGCAGCGTTATGGTCGATCGCATAAGGTTTGGCTCGAGTCAAGCTGCTTTTACACTCATCGTCAGACAAGACGAAAATTAGATCTGCTCCAATAATATCCGTGTGCATGCAAACCTTCAACGAAACTAACTGACACGTGTTTACACTATTCCCAACCACTTGTTTTTAATTTATCTGGTCGTCAAGCGCCATTGTTGATGATGAAAGAAGAACTGACGTGCTGTGAAACAAGCCATGCCACGTGATCACCGCCAACTTTTGACCCCTCACCACTTGCCGCGCGAAGAATGAGACCAGACAAAAACATCCAAACACCACCGTCCCAATCATTCTCTCCACCCACTTACACCGCAAGAACCCCTCTATAACGGGCACCGTGACCCTCAGTATGCCGTCCGGATATAAGCATGGCGACACGCCAAAGAAGGCCATGGTGCGAGGCACCATCTCGTACCTCGAGTCTCAGGGCCTGCCTGTCAACAAGTCAGCCATCTTTCGGCACTTTGATCTGTCGCGATCTCAAGGTTATGCCGCGTTGAGCGTCCCTGCGTCTAAGCGCAATGATCCTGAATGGGAGGAAACGCGTGGGAGACCCCTCAAGATCTCTGAAGAAGACCAGCAGAAGATGGAGAAGATTCTCTGGAATGACGCCTATATCAATGTCAACTTGAACTGGCATGGGTTGGCCAAGGAAGCTGGTGTTGAGGTTGATGTGAACCCTAGGACGCTGCACAGAACAATGGGAACGTTGGGTTACCGACGTTGCCTGGGATGTCCGAGGACCTGGGTGCACAAGAAGGCTCGTGAGAAGAGAGTCGAATACGCCAGACGCATGCTTGAAGCGTACCCCCATCCACAGGACTGGAGAGCTATCAGGTTCAGTATTGAGCTCCACTTTGGGTTTGGCCTTGATGGAAAGATGCGTCTTATTCCCCGACCTGGTGAACGTTTCTGCGAGACATGCGCAACCACTCCCGAGGCTGAGTGGCCACGCGACTTGCGAAAGGCTCACGCTTGGGTTGCCGTAGGTTACGGGTTCAAGAGTGAAGCCGTCTTTTACGAAGATTCTACCAGCCCGAACTGCACAGGCGTCATGACCATGCAAGAGTACAAAGATCACATCCTCGAGAAGACTGTCAAGCCATGGCTCGCAACCACCGGCCCTCAGAGCTTCATCCTCGAAGAAGACTGCGAGGCTTTTGCCCACGGCGCTGCAAGCAAGGTTAATCTGGTTCAGCAATGGAAGGACGAGCACGGCCTACGATACTACTACAACTGTGGCGATAGCCCCGACCTCAACCCGCTCGACAGCCTGTGGCCCCAGCGCAAGCAATGGAACCTGGATGCGCCCAAGGACTGGGAGGACGAGACTCTCCAAAAGATGGTCAGAGAGGTGTGGACAGGGTTCGACATCGAGAGAGTCAATATGTGGGTTGACTTCATGCCGCAGCGACTCCAGCAGGTTATCGACTCCGAAGGTGCGCTGGTACCTTGGTGATTGTTATGAGTTTGGCGTTGTATTGTTTGTGATGCTGTTACGAAGCGTTGAATTAAAAGAAAATACGGAAGAGATTGTCTCTGGTATCATGGCAGGGCCGTCAATGTTCTTCAACTTGACCAAGGGGATGTTAGTGGTATGGAGTAGTTGTGGGCTAACTTTGACAAAGACGAATGGGAAACGAGTGAGGTATAGTCTTCGCCCAGCAGTAGAATTTGACATAGATGAAAAGAGAGTTCCTCATGGCAGACACCTAGTTGCTGAGTTTCTGTTTGACAATGAAGATGAACTATATGGGGACCACATTGGATACAGCCCTTTTACATTCCACACCAAAGACAAGCTGGCTAACTAGTCGATTCTATAGAGGCCTTGTCTCTTCCATCGTCGTTGGCCCTGTAGCTTGACTTCCATACTAGCATCGGGTTCTCCATACTCTTTTATATAGAACCATGCAATCTGGATGGTCAAAGATGAGAGAAAGTACAAGCCTTGGCCTAGATGCCCGCCGTCTTTGGTCTTACCGTGGCACACCATGCCATCCTGAGGTTACAGGCTATCCATTAGACTATGTACCTGCCAAGGGCCGCGAAAAGATGTACGAGGTCACGCTAGTAACGTTACTGAGCTTGGAGCAATAATGAAGGGCCGCTTTATAAATAAGAGACTATCGTAGTGAGATCCTCAATACTCAGCCGAGTTCGTCAAGAATCCTCAAGTCTTCGGGAGGTACCTAGGTATGATCTCGTTGTCAAGCCCTAAACACATGCTCGTTATTTCTCACAGGGCATATGCTCAAAAACGCCTAAGTTATCTTGTATTCACTGAATCACTTCTCTGAATCACGCCCGATATCTTCTCGGCTCTTTGGCTGCATGCCCAGCCCCACCACTTGCCTCGCACCGTGAGCTTCAATGCTCGCAACCTCCTCCACTCTCTGCCACCACAAATTTCTTTTCTCTCTTCTTAAATCTCTTTAATTAATTGCTGGGATTTACAAATTGGCTCCCACTACTATTTGCAGCTTTCCTTTTGCTTCCATTTCCGCTGCACATTCTTCAGCACCTTTCACCACCGGCCCGGCTTCTTTCACTCGTTCCTGAATATGGGTTCCTCCAAGAAGAAGAAATGTCCTTCTCGTGAGGATTGCGGAGCATATAAAGTTCAGAGATCTCGAGAAGAGCGCGAGGAGTCATCCTGTTCCTGGATAAATGATTGCGTCACGACCGCCACTTCACCTGCAGGCCTTGGGAGTCACAACTCGAGTAACACACATACCAAGGCATCGCACAGACTACCTGAGGAAACCAGAAGCGTTATTAGAGACCCGAGTATTGATATCAAGGACGCGGGAACAGGCCACCACGATAATCGGATGACCAAACTTCCTCAGGGGCAGTTCCGTGAGCCTTCCTTGAGACGTGGATACGGTATGCCGTATCAAACACCCAAAGCCTTCAACAGTATGCCGGCCAAGGAAACAAGCAAGGCTGGGTGTCGCAACACTCACGTTATGGATTCTCTTCCGGAAACACAGACGCAGCCTCCAATCTCAGCTCCGCAACAATCCCTTGCCATTAGCAAGCGTCCTCTGCCAAACCTGAACAAAGATGAAACGAATGTAAGCATGGATATATGAACATGTAATAGCCTGAATATACACTGACAAATACCCATAGTATGATCTGAGTCGGCCTCAAGCTAGACGAGGTGATCTGCAACCAGATGGTTATCGCCCTGTAGCAACGCGTCATCCCGCTGCTTCTGGGCAAATGGCCACTGACGGAAAGCAAGGCAAATCATCCGATAAGAAAAAGACATCAAAGATCGTGATAGATCCAGGTCACTATAAGAAACCCGAACACCAGGCACTTCTGAGGGTCTGTCTGGAGCATAAAGACTTGTATCTTCATTCCGATGGAGACGGGCAACAGTTTTAGGAGACTGTTGGGTCAAACTTCAAATTTTCCCCTAAATTGAAAGGGAAGGAGCCACGTCGAGACAAGTGGAAAATCATCAAAGGGTGTGTGGAAAAATGGTGCGAATCACGCAGATTCCAACTTGCGGAAGATGAGCCCGAGACGTCAGGCTCTGAGCTTGATGGCCTCCTCGACCAATGGAAAAATTTATATGCTACAAAGTTTTGTTCTGCGAACAGACGCCTCTTGGAGGCAGCAGGATGGAGAGAAGCTGCTGAGGAGTCTCCCGCTGGTATACCTCACAGCTCTCGGGCCAACCATGAGAGCGCTCCCCTGAAAGAGCCAGTAAAAGGACTGGACTTTGAAGTTTCTATTTGGCCTAGTGTCAAAGACGAATTGATGGAGTTTGCAGAGTCGAGGATTCTTCGTTGGGCTACAGAGAAGCTGCAGGATAGGTTACAGGCACTTGAGTCTCTTACCCGGCCGCCCCTTTTGAAGGCCAACAGCTCTCCGGAGTCGTACCAGCTATATTTGAGATACCTCATAAAACGCACAGAGGCTGCTGGGAAAAATTCTAAGGTGATCCGAAATACCGAGGCTGTCATGTCTATGGCACTTGACCTTCTACCAGGTCTAGAGGAGCGCTTGCGGGATCAGCTCGAACATGTGGTTGACAAGCAAGAAGATCGTCCCGAGAATGATGCTGAAGATGATCAGGCTAATGCATCTGATGAAGAAGTGGGCAATGGTGATTCTGGAAGTACTTATGAGAATCTTGAGGCAGATCATGACATTGATCATAAAGATCAAGAAGCCCAAGAAGAGAGCAACAGTGAGGATGAAGTCAAGGCAAGACTTGTGGATGACTCCGAAGAGGATGAAGATGACTCCGGAGATGGTAGTGTCTTCGAAGAGGTCTATGCAGAGGACAGTGACGACGATACATACCAAGACCCCGATGAGCCTGATCGGAAGTATAGAGGGTCCGTTCTCGAGACCATCGAGCCCCGTACTCCGATCGTCACACCGCGTTCAATGGCTCAACTCCGTCGCTACGAGCAGAGATACTGGGACATGCTTCGAGCTGCTAAAGTTGAGGAAGAGGCAGCGGCCGCTATAATTCGTTCCATGGACGAAGAAGAACGAAAACCGATGGCACGAAAAAGGAAAGCATCAGGTTCTGCGGAATCTGCTCTTGCTATCCGAAGCAAGTTGATGGAGCAGAGGCTCGCTGTGATAGGTACCCCAACTCCTATAGGCAGGAAAAAGCCACGGTTCATCGAGAGTCAATGTAGTCCAGCATCTACAACTTGTTCGTCTGAGTTTCCATCTCTTGAGGACATCTTCAGCCCAAGTATTGGTCGAGCATCTTCGGCAGCGACACAACCACTTGCCCCCTCATCGAGCCCTGTAATTAGGGCGAGCAAGAAGAAGAAGAAGAGCGAGAGAAAGGAAAGAAGCAGAAGTAAGAGCAAAGTTTCCCCAGAACTCGGGGATAATCCTACCGATGCTGCTACTGCTCCCAAGCCTGAAGGGACAATTGGAGCGTCACCTGGTCTCTTTGTGACGCCCGACCCCGGAACACGACAGGCCAACAGCCCTTTTGTCTTTAAGAAGAGTGTCGCGAGACATCCTGTCTCAGAGGAGCGGTTTAGAGAAGAGACAGCGGAGTTCCAGGCCTTGACGCCTGGTGCTAGAGAATCCATGCTTTACACCGCGCTACGGGAAATGCGTCGACTACATGGATAGAGGCAACAAGAGCTCACACACCAGAACATCATTCCGACTTCACTGTCCGACTTGAATGTGGAACAGGATATTTGTGTTGTGATCTCGGCCTCATCTCATCTTTTCTTTGTTGCTCTAACCTTTGCTTTAAACTTGTCAAGCGTTTGGTTACGCTGTTTGGAAGGCTTTTCTGGGAGTCAGCGGGAGAGGGAGCCTCAGGGTTGAGGAACACAAGAGGGTTGATTGGTAGCTTTGAACTTTGCAGTGTAAATGTTCGAGAAGAACAACTTGCTCATATAGATGCGATGAAAAGGATAAGATGCTGAGAAGACTAGAAGCCGCTATTGGTACAAATAAGTTGCGCTTAGCTATAATACTACTCTAGATATTGAGAGATATTGCAGGCAATGCTTCACAGACAAATGCTTCCATATAACCATGACTGAGCCTTTGTCTGTCGATGAAGTTTCGATGACATGTATGATGAGACGGAGACAAGTCATGAGGGTCTGAGTTTACAGAGAATTCATTCACACGAGAAAACCGTCGTCAAGGAAGATGATACGGGGAGAGGCATACGCAACCGCATGACTTATCATTTATGATCATGATTTCAAGCCTGCATAAGCGAAAAGCGAAAAGATAATGATTTGCAAGGGTTGGCTTGATTGTTTGGGAGGTTGTGGTGAAAGTTGCATGTTTATAGCAGTGACACAGCGTTGTCAAAAAATCAACACTCGCCCAGCCGTCGCAATAACTCAGCTTTAGGATGAGTTTAGGATGAACCAACTTTCCTCCTCCTACATTTCTCTCTTCCAATTTTCTCTTCCTACATTCCCATCTCACACCTCCTACCTATCGCTCAAACACAACTCTCTTGCATCTTTTACTTCCTACATTCCTCTTACACACCTCCTACCTTTCTGTCAAACATAACTCCCCCGTCAAGAACATGCCCCCAAGCAAGGCCTCATCAAGCAAGCAGATGTATCGAAACGACACAAACATGACCAGCGACGTCTCGGCTACTGGGGCTAATACGGTCCCCTTAGGAGCAGTATCAGGATCCGCAAACCGGTTTTCACCATCTTCGTTATCAATAGGTCCCAGTCGAGGTCCTCAATATACGCGACAGTGGCATCTCCCGGCACCTCTCCCAGTTTTCTCATCAGATGAGTTCGAAGCGCCACGAATGGGCAAAGACCCCGTTGCTAAGAATGTCTGTGTCCTTGTCCTTCAAATGCGCTTTTGCTGACCATGCGTAGAATGGGAATAACAACAAGACGCAAACGACAACTGCCCGAGATAAAGACATTACCACTCCTCAAACACAAGAAACGCTCAGAAGATCATTCACGACGTCGCAAAAATGCAAGGTATTGGAAACTTGCTTGTCCATTAAGGATGAGTATCTTTCCATGCCCCCAGCAAGTCATCATGACCAAGAGCCTTTTTGGGCCAAAGTTTTGAGCGAAAAGCTATCGCAAGACCTAGCGTCGAAGTTCAAGGATTGGAAGCAAGTCAAAGAAACCGTCGAGAATTGGTGTTATCTACGAAGGACCTTGCTCAGAGAAGGTAATCTACCTCCGGTTTCTCGGGGCCAGCCAGAGCTGGATACTGTAGTAGACAAATGGAACATGGTGTTTGTTACGCGTTTTTGTCAAGTGCACCGCGGGTATTTTGAGAACGGCCTTTGGGCCATTACGGAAAACAGAATATCTTGGATGGTATCAGAGCACGTCGACAAAGCGATATCGAGCATGTTGCAGACCCGAAGAGATGAGCTGGAAAGCTCGGTCCGACCAAAACTTCTCGCTCATAACAGCTCCCTCACAGATTATGACAACGCTGTTAAAAGCGTTCAGGACGGGATTACCATAAGCCAGCGGGAGCATACACAAAGAATGGAGAGCGAGGCGGTGCTCTCCATAGTCATGGAGCTTCGCTTGATTCTTGAGCAGGAAATATCACAGCATTTCAACGGTTCAAGACCAACTCTTCAAGAACGAAGTTGCGGATCTCGTACTGAGCCCGTGACCAGCATCCCTACCGAACCTGCTTCTATGCGAGGGGGCCCACGACCCAACGATACGCAGCGTCTAACGACTACTTCCATTGGACAATCGGCTTCAGCTTCCTCGACATCACGACACTCCGACCCTCATGCCATTCACTCGCCAATGGTAAGTAGTAATCAATGGGCATTGCCAGAATCGAACGAGAATGACTCAGGAGGGAAAAGAAAGAGTGCCGAGCCTGTTCCCAGAGTCACGGCCACACATAATTCCACATATCTCGGCCCGGGCAAACACAACAACTATGATAGTAGAGACCTATCCAATAATCAGCCAAAGCGGCAGCGCTTGGATAGAGGAAGCCCCTCGGATGTTTCTCCCCGAACCGGGCTTGCCATCAGAGACAAGCAAACACAGCAGTCGTCTCTAAGGTATGAAGAGCGACAGAGTAGGCCCGCAGACAGCTTCCCCAGGGGTAAGGATTCACAGTACCCAGACAAATGGGTGGGTGATCGTGAAACCCACCGCCCTTGCCGACCACGGGGATTTCGTGAAAGCACGGTTGAGTTTCGCGATATGTCAACAAGACGTCAAAACCAATTGATCAGGACACAGAATCATACACTGCTCGAAAAGATCGAGGAGTTACAACCTCGATCAGAGCGGGGACCAAGAAACAACCAAGACTGCTACCGTAGGTCTTGACTGGGAGATTCAGATGCAATTGGTATCTTGGAAGAATGATAAAATGCGAGTTACCGACATCTTTAGGTCTCCTGATTTGGTAAAGAAGGAACAGCCAATGGGTGACTTTTTGGGCCCTGCCTTTGGACTCACTTTGTACAGTACATCGGGAGCTGGGTGACAGGAACAGCAGGGAAGCTATTCAACAAATGCAGAACCCGAATAATTGATGATCCTGGTGGTCGAAACGAAAACACGAACCGAACTAAATTCGTGATATCGAACCATCATGATCTGACTCCGGAAGATGCTCTGGGAGAACATGTCGACAAAGGCCAGGCAGTTGTTCTGTGCTTCCTTTGAAGGATGTAGACAAGTATTGCAGTTACTTCTCTCACTTGAGAATGGATTCATTCACATAGCTTGCGGTATAAAATCGGCCTCGCTTTTGAGGTATAACTTGTCATGATCATGGCAGCCACGAAAGTGATATTTGCTCTGTATCAGTAAGTCGCTTGGCTGAGAGGAGGCAAGAAGACCTAGTACCTTGACCCTGAGCGACAAAAATATTCAGGTAGCTAAGCCCAAGATCATGGGGCTCTTCATAAAGTTTATTTTGGTAACTTCTTCTAAAGTCTCAAGTTTTCTTGCTCCCTGCCTGAGTTGGGCTTTGAGCATCAAGGGCGGGGTTGACAGAGCCGCCGCAAAAACGGGAAACAAGCGAGCGACACGTGGGGTTTTTGGACCCTGCCTGGGGCAAACACCTAAAACCGTTTTCTTCTTCTTCTTCTTTGAATCATCTATATCATGAATACGCTGCAGCATAAGGTTCAAACTTGTCAGGAAAAGGAAATTTGTCAATCGTCAATTCTTTCTCTTCCCATCTTGAGTTCCTTTCAAACATGATCAAGCACCTCTAGCACGTCAAACAAGCAATCAACCGCCGGCCATTTACTTACTCCCCCCTGTTTACGCCACAGCCATCCAGCCGTATCGGGAGTCCCCCCACTTGCTCCACCCTCTGAACCCTGGACTGTGATGCCAAGACCAGGGGTCCCGCCCATGGAACTCAACAAAATTCCCAACAGAACGGAAGACGAGAAAAAAAAAAAATCGACCATTTCCCAGATTCTACCAATTGACAGTGCATAGACATGGTTCCTCCTTTTGCTCCTTACCAGAATGGATCAGAACTTCCGTTTTCTCCACCAAAAGGAAAACACAGAAATGCTCCGGATAATTCAGTCGAGTTTCACGGCGAGAAAAAAGCTTGAATTGGAGTGACCCCTGAATGGCCATTGCTTCTAGCATGTCAAGCGAACATCAGGTTAGCCGGTAGACTCCCGGTAATGCACTCTCTTGCTGTGCCGCATTTCAATATTCCCCAGATTTGTGCAGAGGACATGCAAATGAAGCTGTACAGAAACCTGATCAGACAATTTCCTGACCCCAAATGAGATTTACAAGTACATTGTACCTTCGTTCCCAGGACGGATAGCCATTCTGTACAACTAAGGTTATCTTAGGACGAGCTGGCCACTCACCTCGGTTGTTCTCCAAACAACGACATTTTCACATGTCGATAGTCGTAAACTCTTTGGCCATCTATGCGATAATTCATTATTCGTATCAAGAGGCCGCCAGTCGTGATTTCAACAATCTCGATACCTTCGAGGGGCAATTTATCTTGCCTGAGCTCTCTATAACTGCTATCAAAAGCTCCACCAACAACCCGGGTCGGGCTTGACCAGATTTATCTCCCTTGCCCGCTGTCTGAGCTTTTCCTCCCGCCTCTTGTAACCAATCGATTTGTATCCAATTCATATCGTCAACAAAATCAGAGACAGCCACGATCGGAGGACCTTGTCTCTTGGCCTGGGCCGTTAAGCGTGCCCCCCCTCGAATGTGGTCGACGTCGACGTTGCCCCTCCCGGTTCCCCCCGTTCACCCAAAAGGATTGATTCACATGTCGATGATCTCCAGCCCTAAGCCAGCTTGGAGCCACTTTGACCCGCATAAGCTTGCACCCGATTCGAGAGGGGCGAGCAATTCGAGGGTGAAAGGGCCTGGTGAATCGTGAGGCTCGTCTAGGTCACACGCTTTATTCGAACACCATCAGTCGCCAATGAAGGGCGAAGTGCATGATAAGACTTTGCCAACACTCAAATGGATGACGGGTTTCGTGTATCAGAAACACAGATCTAAGCCATCTTCTGTGTATCAGTCAGACATGTCCCGTTAGCGGAGGCAGATCCATTCTTCAGGCGGTGAGAGGATCTAGACTAAGAGGCTGAAGAGGCCGCTGCAATGATAGGCAGGTATTAAGCACTGTAGCTAGCATCTTGCATACCCATCGATGGCAAAATCTCAAAGCTTTTTTTTTTTTGGAGGCGACAGCTTTTGTTGTCCAGAGTCATGCCACTGCGGTTATCCAAGCCCAGAGCTCCGCCGGTCGAACTTGGGGAGCGGGGCCGGGTCTCGGCAGCTTACTGTATTTCATGGATAGATATCGGCGAGGAGAATCAACAACAGCAGAAGAGAAGAACATTGCAGGTTGTATTGGGAACGGCAATTTATCCGATAGCCATCCTCCAGAAGCTTAATTGTCAATAGTTAGTGACAAGACTATACGCGGGCTTGGTGATGTGACGGTTCAGCCAGCCCCCTCCGTAGAAAATACCAAGCCTTATGCAAGCCTCATCAACTCGCAGGTGAAAGACGACACACCACAGGCTCGTGAGTGATGTTCAGCTGCTGTACGACCAAGACATACATAAGACACACATCAGACGGCCACCCCGTCAGCGTCTCGTCGGGAGCTATTGCCACATTTCAGGGGTGGGTTAGAAGCACGTCCCGTTTTCTAGCGTGCTTTCTGGGGTACCTAGGGATTTTTTGATCGCGACTCAAGGTCAAGATGCTTCCTTTGAAGCGGCCGTTTCATGTAGAAATTCTATCGTACTGGAAGTTTGTGTGAAGATGAAACTCAGATGTAAATATTAAACATTCTTAGTTGGGTAATTTGCGTTACTGTGAAAACACTAAGTTTGATATCATTAAAGTATTTCAGGGTAAACTTTCTCTGTGGTAGCATATTACTTGTCTCCCTCCGAGATTGTCGATCTTTTTGCCAAAGACAGGGAAAAGCGGTAAACTGTATCGGACTGCATAGCAAAATGGAATGGACCTGTCAGTTTCATTTCCATTATCGTTCCACCTTGTATTGCCCGCTTTCGCCGCATTTTCTGCTTTGTGTTGCCGCTGCGCTGAGAGGCCAGAGGTTTTGGGTTGCTTGTCCGTTGTCCCGCCTGCGGCAGCCAAAAGGTACAGTACAGTACCTACCTGTCTTTTTTACCAGGCTCCACGCCCCAACAAAACGCTTGCCGAGCAAGCATCCACGCATTAAAGTAAGGTACCTTTACAGTTCAAGGGACTCACTTTAAAACTTCAGCCCCCCTTGGTCGTCTCGTAATTCTCTTTTCCTTTTCACCTCTCCTTCTCTTGCTCTTTGACAGTTCTTCTTCGGCACCTCGACTTCTTGACTCTTGTCTACTGTCGGCCGTGAACCCTCTCTTCTCACAATGGCGTCAGTTTCGACTTCGGCTCTGCCCAAGCAGAACCCTGCGCTTAGACGCACCGTCACCTCAACTACTGTGACGGATTCTGAGTCTGCCGCCGTCTCTCCTTCAGACTCTCCCCGGCACTCGGCCTCCTCCACATCGCTCTCATCCATGTCCGAGGTCGATATCGCCAAGCCCAAGTCCGACTATGGTGTTCTGCTCGACACCTACGGCAACCAGTTCGAGGTCCCCGACTTTACCATCAAGGACATCTACAATGCCATCCCCAAGCACTGCTTTAAGCGCTCCGCTCTCAAGGGATACGGCTATATCCTCCGCGACATTGTCCTCCTTACCACAACTTTTACCATCTGGTACAACTTCGTGACCCCCGAATACATCCCCTCCACCCCCGCCCGCGCTGGTCTGTGGGCCGTATACACCGTTCTTCAGGGTCTTTTCGGTACCGGTCTCTGGGTTATTGCCCATGAGTGTGGTCACGGTGCTTTCTCCGATTCTCGCCTCGTCAACGACATTACTGGTTGGGTTCTTCACTCTTCCCTCCTTGTCCCTTACTTCAGCTGGCAAATCTCCCACCGAAAGCACCACAAGGCCACTGGCAACATGGAGCGTGACATGGTCTTTGTTCCCCGAACCCGCGAGCAGCAGGCTACTCGTCTCGGAAAGATGGCCCATGAGCTCGCTCATCTTACCGAAGAGACCCCCGCTTTCACTCTCCTTATGCTCGTCCTCCAGCAGCTCGTCGGCTGGCCCAACTACCTTCTCACCAACGTCACCGGCCACAACTACCACGAGCGCCAGCGTGAGGGTCGCGGCAAGGGCAAGAAGAACGGCCTCGGCGGCGGTGTTAACCACTTCGACCCCCGCAGCCCTCTGTACGAGAACAAGGATGCCAAGCTCATCGTCCTCAGCGATATTGGTATCGGTCTGATGGCCGCTGCTCTGTACTTCCTCGTCCAGAAGTTCGGTTTCTACAACATGGCCATCTGGTACTTTGTCCCCTACCTCTGGGTTAACCACTGGCTCGGTAAGTTTTTCTCCATCATGCCATTGCACTTGAATTCATACTGACCTTTATAGTTGCCATCACCTTCCTCCAGCACACCGACCCTACCCTTCCCCACTACACCAACGACGAGTGGGACTTTGTTCGCGGTGCCGCTGCTACCATTGATCGTGAGATGGGCTTCATCGGCCGCCACCTTCTCCACGGCATCATCGAGACTCACGTCCTCCACCACTACGTCAGCAACATTCCCTTCTACAACGCGGACGAGGCCACCGAGGCCATCAAGCCTGTCATGGGCAAGCACTACCGCGCTGATGTCGAGGATGGTCCTCGCGGCTTCATCCGTGCCATGTACCGTAGTGCCCGTATGTGCCAGTGGGTTGAGCCCAGCGCTGGTGCTGAGGGTGCTGGTAAGGGTGTTCTGTTCTTCCGCAACCGCAACCACGTGGGCACTCCCCCCGCCGTCATCAAGCCCGTTGCTTAAGTAGCATTACGGCGCCGGATCGGTTGCTAAATCTAAAATTGTTTCTGTCAGCGTTGATTGTTCCAAGTTGGTTTCTGGTTTAGAGAGCTGGACAGGCTCGTTCATGAGAGTTCTCGCCGTGGCAATGGCTGAGATGAGGTGGAGGTTGAAAATAATCTGACACAACATTCAAAGATTGATGAGAAATATGATAGAGAAAGATAGACGAAGCTCAATGAAAAGAACAAACCATACTGATTTCTTTGGACGTTTATGTCTTCTATTGACTTGATTTGTTTCAAGACGATTGTGTTTGGTCGACGTTGACTTTGACCACGGGACCCTCGGATCCAGCAAGTAACCTGATATGATCAGAATGCGGGGAAACGTCAACACACGTGCCCATTGATCAGACTTGGTTTCGGCATTTGCTAAGTCTGTCGTAATTCATTCTGTAATTAAGAGATCATAATTATCGAATTAGTTCTAGGTTTGGAGGTTTGCCGGGATGCATAGATAATTCTCCGAGTGGTGGTGGCTTGTGAGGTGTCACTTGAGGCGTCTCGAGTTTACGTGCAGCTGCAGTGACACTTACCAGATAAGGGCGATTGTGATTCGAGATTCCTTCCGTTGCTTCGAATATCTCTTATTTTGCAAAGGCACTCTCAAAACCAGTTCTCTCGAGTGTTTCTCTCAAATACCAGCATAGGTCACTCATAAAAGCGACAACGCAAACGGCGACTTACCCTTAGGATCCACCTAAACTGACGACAAAGGTGTGAAGCTTCATCGTTGTTATACAGTGCTCATTATTCCCGCTATTATTAAACTCTCATCGTCAGACTGGTTCCTAATGGTGTTGCGCTTTTGAACGTAGACGGAATCCAATGTTCCTCCTTACGATTCTTCATAGCTTTCTTCACGTTCAAGACCTGAAATTGACATGGAAGAGAGTGGATAGAGCTAGCTGAAGACTTTATAGATCACAAATTGCAAGCTGACTAACATCCAAACATCCGGTGTGGTGTATCGGTTATCATTCCGCGTTTTCAATTGTACTGCAATTAAGCGCCGCGGCGAGCGGGGTTCGACTCCCCGCACCGGAGATTCCTTTTGCTCTTCTGACGAAGATCATTCTCTCTTTTTTTTCCTTTTTCCCCTGATTTAAATGCTCAAATTGTCAGATTCGTGGTGTTGAGCCCATGCTGTGAACTTTCACATGGACATACTGGCCGAGTTCTCCTTCCTTGAAAGTGAAATTGAGATGCAGGGCCGTATTAAATGCGGCGCTTTTAATTGGCCAGATCTCGATTTTGCGGGACCAGCCATGAGGTGAGAGATCTCAATAAGAGTGGTAGGGCTGCCTTGAGGAGGCAGTAGGCAAGAAAACTTGGGACGTCTATCCTAAATGATTAAAAGACTTAGCATATACTTAGGTAAGTTGAGGGTAAGCTTGGCTAAGCTGAGTATAAATATAGTGGAATTTAGACTACGCAGTTATTGTTAACATCACCCTCTTCTCTCGTTATCCTCATGAACAAGATGTTAATTGATCTACAGTAAGGTTTGTGAAGGTATTACGGAGAATATATGAGTACGGAATGAGAATCAAATTGGGGAGTCAAACAGAGATATCATATTATTATCGAAATGTTACCTGATTTGAAAGCTAAAGTGTTGCGAAGGGGTATTGCTTGATGTAAAGAGACAAATTTGTTATACATGGGTTCCGACCTCGACCATCATCCCTCGTATCGTACAAGAGGTCCAGGCAATTGGGGGCAGCAAATTAAAATAAAATAGCAAATACGAAGCATCAAACTCGTATCCAGTGGATAAAACAGCCTATCATTTACAAAGAATAACGAAGCCAGGACTGCGTTACAGAGTGCACAACCCATTGACACAAGCACAGATTCCCAGCGACGTGCATAAGTTGAGGTTAGCTACGCAGTCATCTTCCGTGGAACAAGAGACATTATCAACGCAGATTTCTTGTTGACAGGTTTGTCCAGTGCTGCACTGTGAGTTTATCGTGCATTCGTCGAACTCTGCTGGTGGACCGCAAACTGCATTCAAGCAAACGCAGAGGCCAAGGGCGCAAAGAGGTTGCAGAGATAAGAGACAATCAACACTATCGGAACAAGATGAGACGCCACCGTTGCCAGTACTAGTGGATGATGCCCTGCAAAAGCCATCTGCGGCGCATGTCTGGCCTGCGACCGTACAGTCGCTGTCGTCAGAACATGGTGTTTCCGAGCTACCGGTTGGTGCCGCTGTATTGCCAGATGTTACAGTGACAAAGCCGCTGCTAGGGTTTGCAGTCTGTTGACAAATCAGGTCTATACAAGCAAAAATCCCCAAAGCGTTTGCGCCAATTGCGGCCACGCAGTCCTGGTTTGTCGAGCATTCGATGTCGGTGGTGGCTCCAGGAGAAGGCGGCTGAGTTATCGAGGGTCCAGCGCCTGCGGTCGATGTAGTCTCCTGACAGAGAGCGTTAACGCAGACAAATAATCCCAACGCTTGGGCGCCGAGAGCGGCAACGCAGTCTTGTTCAGTATCACACTCAACGTCAGTTGTAGACCCCGAAGCAGAGACCCCAGTGTTAGTTGCTGTTGCCGCAACGCTGGCTGTTGCTGTCTGTTGACAGAGAAGATTGACACATGCAAAGATACCAAGAGCCCCAGCTCCAATGGCAGCTACGCAGTCTTGGTCCGTCGAGCAATCGATAGGTTCAGTGATGGTGGGAACCGCGATGGAGCCTGTTTGCGAAGCTGTAGTACCTCCATTCGTAGGGTTGGCAGTTGGCTGAAGCTGGCAAATGAGGTCCACACAGACGTAGATTCCTAGAACAGACAGTCCGAGGGTAGCTGTACAATCTTCAGCATTTGCGCACGATATTGATGTTTGTGCTGCTGGTGCTCTAGCTGTTGAGGTTGGACCATCGCCGCCACCTCCACTGCTGTTCGAGTCTGGGCCAAGCTGACATACAGCATCCACACAGACACACAAGTTGAGCCCTCCGACCAGGCATAATGCTACGTCGGCCACGCAGTCGTCGCTGGTAGAACATGCCGATCCTGTCTGTGTAGCCGACTCGCCAGCTGTTGTAGTTCCTGATCCACCGGCACCAGACCCTGGAATATTGCCAGAAGCCGTGCTTGAGACTTGAGAGCCGCTTGTTGTTGTGCCTGTAACACAGACTGCGTTAACGCAAGTGCATAGATTGAGTGTGCCGCTCAAGCACAACGAGGCATCATCCAAGCAGTCATTATCGTCAGTACATGGTGTACCTTCGCCACTCTCTGTCGGCGTTGATGGATTGGTGCCCTGGGTTCCAGATGCCGAAGCAGAGCTGGCGCCTCCTGTTGTAGAAGCACCGTCTGGGCCAGTGGTTGGGATACATACTGCGTTCACGCAAGCACATATGTTGAGTCCTCCGGAGATACAGAGCTCAGCGTCCACGGCACAGTCATTGTCACCCGAGCAGGATGTGGAAGATCCATCAGTGGGCGACGAGCCTTGGCCTGTGATAGTGACAGATGAAGACTGTCCACCAGTCTGCTGACCATTGGAAGAACCAGTCGTTCCAGCCCCTTGGCTTGGGTTGGTCCCCTGTGAATTGGTCTCTGAAGGTTGACTGCCACTCGCACTTGTCTGGCCTCCACCGTTAGGGCCGCCGTCAGTGTTTGAAGGTTGTCCACCACCTGTGCTTGATCCAGCTGGGTTTCGAGAGCTAGACTGACTGGAAGCAGTATTTGAAGTGCCTGAACCTTGAGTTGCGGAGCCAGTGCCGCCTCCATTACCGCCTGTCGCCGACGGGCCCCCGTTCCTCGTTGAGAGGCTGCCTGACCCTTGGGAGCCTTGAGTGCCTGTGTTACCACCATCGTTGCTTTCTGTTGGTGATGAGTCGCCATCTCCGCCGCCTGTAGGGTTTCCTTCAGGGCTTCCAACCTGCCTCGAAGTTGATGTTGCCAACACTCCAGATGCCCCCGTTGAGCCTGGGCCAGGATTAACAATTGGTGCCCCATCAGATAGGATGGAAGTTGGTGATGTCTGGCCTGTTGAGCCTGTAGCCCCTGATCCGCTTGCTCCTGAAGGCGAGGAGCCGCTGGGTACAGAAACCCCCGATGTTGCTCCTGAGCCACCATTGGACACAGAATCACTCGAGGCAGGGTCGCCGTCACCACCTGTACCACCTCCCTCTGTACCCCCAGTCTGGTTCGGAGAGGACGCTGATAGTGAGCGACTGCTAGATTCGTTGTCGCCCCCAGATCCATCACCTCCGGGGCCATTTCCTTGGCTACCAGTTTGGCTTGGACGCGTTCCAGCTTGTGTACTCGAGGTCTGTCTGCCATTTGACCCTATGTTAGCAACACCGGAGGTATTGTCCGTATCAGGGTCCCCACCACCAGGAACACCACCCTGTGGTCTGGCCGTAAGTGCTGGCTGACGTGTTGTTGGCGAACCATTTCCGCTGCCATCTGAACCATTGCCTGATGTTGAGCCAGAGCCGGGCCCAGATCCAGAGCCATTACCATCTCCATCCCCATCATTTGACCCTGAACCGTTACCTCCCTGAGATCCAGAACCTGAACTACTGCCTGAGGGTGAGTCGGATCCTGAATTTGAACCGCTGCCCGAACCATTTCCGTTTCCTGGACTCGTCCCAGATCCAGAGCTTCCACCGTCATTTGAGCCGCTAGGAGAGCCACTGCTGGAACCTGAGCTGGAGCCTGAGCCGGAGCCGTCTCCAGATCCAGAATCATTACCAGAGCCAGATCCTGAACCAGAATACCCTGTACCATCACCACCAGACCCTTGTACTTGTGTACTACCAGTCTGTGACCCATCACCGGAAGAGCCATCGCCAGAAGAGCCCCCATTGGAAGAACCCTCGCTGCCCTGCCCTTCCCCGCCTGTGTTGTCGCTATTACCGTTACCACCTCTTGAAGAGGAAGATCCATCATCGGCCCCGTTATCTGAACCGCTCCCTTGGGTTCCCGCTCCTCCGCTTGAAGCTGAGCCTGTGCCGTCTATTGGAACACAAGCTCCATCCTGGCAAGTCTCACCAGTAGGGCAAGCAACTCCATTGCAGCTTGCTAGATCAGGACTTGGTGTGCAGATGTTGCCGATGCAGACTTCATCACTACTGCAAGTCTCGCCGTCGCAAGAGGTCGGGTCACCGAGGGCCACACACGAATCTTGAATGCAAGCATAGTTGATGGGGCAATTGATACCTGATGCACCACAGTTGACCGGACCATCAGCCGGTACGCACTGGTTGTTGATACAAGCAAAGCCTGGCTCACAGGCTGATGTCTCTTGTCTCCGCAGGAGGCGTAGGAGACGGCTGGGGGATGTACCACAGGATGACGGGTCCTGAACTGAAGCGCATTGGTTGTTGATACAGACGGTGTTGCCAGTACAGGCTGGGTCGCAAGTTGAACCTGGTGAGCCAGAGCCAGTAACTCCACCAGTCTGGTCCGACGGTTCTCCGCCAGATCCATCTTGGTCTGCCTGTCCGTCCGCGTTTCCTGAGCCAGAAGCTGAGTCACCCCCTCCTCGGCCAGCATCGCCCGAGGTTCCCTCTGGTCGAGCTGACGTTGCACCATTTCCAGAGGCGTCTCCATCGTTGGAACCACCTGGAGATTGTGCATCTCCATTGCCAGATGCATCATTGTCTTGGCCCGATGATCCATTTCCATCAGAAGATGCTCCTTCTTGGCCGTCGGCATTGTCCTCAGAGCCATTGCTATTCGACTCGCTGTCGCCAGAGCTGCCGCTTGATCCAGAGGAACTGCCTCCATCACCTGACTGTGTGTCTCCATTCTCATCTGCACCGGGAATACGTGCTCCGGGACCTCCAGACCCAGCACCACACGCGACCCTAGGGATGTTGGATTGATGGACCAGGTTGCTGATACATCGACCCGAGATGCAGACTTGGTTGCTTCCGCAGGATTCTGAGCTGCTTCCGCACTGCGACAGGTCGGTTGAGATCTTGATGGGTAGACACTCGTTATTCGAGCAGTAAGATCCTGGTTGGCACTTTCCATTAGAGCCACAATTGGTTGAAGTTCCGGAAGTAATGTCGAGTGAAAGGCATTGCCCCGAGACACATAGCTGACCATCGGTACAGTTATTTGAGTTGGCTCCCAGACCACAGTTATAAGTGTCGGTCGAGATGAACGCCTGACGGCAATAGCCCCCTTGGCATGATGCCCCAAGGGAGCATTCACTGCTGCTCTTACAGGACTGGACATTGGTACCAAGTTGAAAGGGCACACATGATCCGTCAAGGCACCAGTTGCCTGATGCACAGGTCGTGTTTGAAGTGCCGCAAGATTTGGGGTCTGAGCCGATGGCTAACCTTTGGCATTGATCGTTGACACAAAGAGATCCAGGCCCGCATTCAGTGTTGGTGCTGCCACAGCGACGGGAGTTTGCCATCACCTGGATTGGAGAACACTTCCCATCATCGCACCATTGGCCCGGCCGACAAGGGCCAGAACCTGATGAGGAAGTGCAGCTGTTTGTATTTGACCCGTCAAGGGGATAGCATCCACCAGCAACGCAGAGCTCTCCGGCTTTGCATGAGTTGCCACGTTTGCCGCATTGTGTAGGGTCGAGTCCGATCGTGACGCTCGTACAGCTTCCCCATGTACATACGCCAGGGAGTGGACAGCCTCCAGCATAGAGCATGCCGGTTTGCTGGTTGGGCTCACTGTCGCAGGGGAGGGTATGGGATGGGGTAGGTGAGAGAAGTAAAAGTGAAGCCATCACGGCTCGCCAGCTCATATTGGCAGCCATGGTTGATGTTTGTTGTTGTTGAACTTGGTATTGATCAACTTCGATGATCCCAAAATGCCAGTGAAATAATCCTACAATTATATAGCGATTGAACAAGAGCCATGCGCACAAGTTACTATGAGTGATGGCTTCACGCCTTCGTCACCAGCGGGCCTTCTACCGTGATAACATGTCGTCATATCAAGGGTCCAGGAACTCCTGGAGGAGGACCCTGTGCCCCATGCAACGACATCATGAGAGAAAGTTTAATCCGCCTAGAGGCTCCCAACAGTCTTGAGCATACCTGTCACGGTCAGTGTTGTTGGCGGACAATACCAATTCATTGCCAGTAAACCCACCAGGCTTGGATAGGGCTACTCAAACGGACTCCATCACACCACCATACTCGCCCATAAGAATTCAGGGATAGCCTCAAGTCCTGTCTCCGTTAGCTCGCGGATCCGTCGTGCTTCCGGTCACGGGTAAACCTTGCAACCCTCCCGCCAACGCCCACAGTGGGCTCAGCAGGAACTAGCGCCCCGTTGGCAACTTAAACTCGCGATGAACGCTCCGGATGAGCTTTGACGACATGACGATCCAGGCGAGCAGCTGAAGATCCCGAAAGACTTGGCGCCTGGTGTAGATCGTTATGGAGCGGGAATGTCTTGGTGCCGGGAACGAGATTGAAGGTCTCCTAGCCAAGCCTCAATTCCCCAGACTTTGCCAGGTTGCTCAGGACCGCTGCCGTTTTCGGTTGTACAAACGGTTGGGCTAACACTGACTAGCGCGGTTGTGGAGTTATCATTGCGGGACGGTTTGGTTCAGAAGAAGCTCGTCTAGTATAATGCTTGGTGAGATGAATCAGATCTTTGGTTGCAACAATGTGAAGAGATTAAGATTGCTGAAGCTTCCTAAGCATCAAAAAATGTTATCCTACCTCAATCACTAATATCCAAGACAGCCACAACTCCAAGTGTGAAAATAGAAAGACCTTCACCCAGTACTCGGCAATCTTCATGCGTCATTCTGAAAGCACTTAATTGGTGACCTTCATCGGATCTTGTGATTTGATCTTGAGGCTATCTCCAGATGGCCGCTCTTGGTCTAATCAAACAAAGTGAAAGATCAACGTCACAATATGAGATGTGATACTCTTCTGATACCAAGTATGGAACGACATCAACGGCTGGTTCTTTCTATGTATGGACGGGATATGGAGTCCGCATTCTTGGCCTAGATCTAGTCAGTATGACAGCAGATACAGGTTCATATTTACTCCTCGGAGCGGGCATCTTCTATAGGCTAGTAGAACGGGAGCATACCTTAGAATCAGATCATGATTGTGGCAAAGAGTACATAGGTACACTCTATCTCTTTGATTTTCATGTTTGGTTTGCTTTCTTGCAGGCCTGACACTCAACCCGTTTTTGAATACAAGCAAACACTGCTGTAAACAAAATTATCCTCTTGATACTTCAAGCCCTCATATTGACTTCAAGGACGTCCACCAGTTAAATCTTGGCCCGCTCGCGTATCTAGTGTCACTTTTTTTGACACCTTTTCCGGTTCTTGTTTCCGGTGGCTTGTCTTGGCGCAGCCTCATGCCAGGGGTTTTCGCATCCAATGCTAGTAGAAAGTATCTCATCTCCTTTTATGACACCTCATTGGACAGCAGGAAGCTGAAATCGGTCACAATAGGCGACTGACGAGTGTCCGTTTATGGGAATAAGCTTGGTAGATCCGTGCCTTGCAGCTTATGTGACAAGACATTTTTCAACGGTGATTGTCAAGCTGTACATGCCACCCCGCACTGAGATAAGAACTCTTTGTTACGATGATCAGGCACAGTAGCCAGGAGAATATTAGGCTATGAATTCCAGATTCCTTTCTGACAGGTCGTTTGATTTAAGACGCCAACGCCGTCTTAGGACTAGCCTCTAGAGCCTCGACTATCACAATAACCGCTCCCAACGTCGTGTTCGAGACTAAAGACTAAGATCGACATTAGCAGATCATGTTCAAAGATGAACTAAGAAAGCTCAGTGAAAGCTCTAGCAAGTCTTGAGAATGTAAATCTTGTTGTCTCAGACCCTCCCATTGATCGATAACCGGCTTCAGGGGCCGGCGGGATTTCCCGTAAGTGATAGCCCCAATCAAGTGGGCAATTCCCAATAAGACAGCCGGTTACAATTTTCTAAAGCCACATTCAATTTCTGTTGTTTATCGAGTTCAATATGTTGAGATCCGTTCTTTCGGATGTTGGGCTGCCGTAACTATGTCATATTCAGGCTTGTGACGGTTTGGGGAGAATGGAATTTCATGACGTATGAGCAAAACAAGACCCTTCAAGGCGACATGGTAAAAGTTATCTTGACTTCAGTATTGGTTTGAAAGCTCTAGACAGTTTTGTGTCTGTAGCAGGATTATCACATAAAGAACAAAACATTCATGTTCGCAGCATGTCATCCGAAAAGCATCTTTGAAGACCTCATAGTTCAGAATAAATGTTTCCATTCTCTGATCTGATGTGTAGTTCCATGCTTGTAACTTTTGCTTTTGCGTTCTGGGTGATTTGGACCACTCTTGCTGTACCTGGCCGCGAAGCTGATATGCCGATCAAGACGATATATCCAAACCCATAGGAATAATTACGTCCCTCCATGACCCTGCCTCCCGGAAATAAACGCTTCATCGATCTGAAATCTTCTGGTAAACCAATCACAGGCGTGAGGAGCCAGGTCAGGGAGTGGCATGAGACTAATGTTCAACTTACAGATAACCTTGGACAATTTTAGGATAGTTTAGGGTAATTTGGGATAATTCAGGATAAGTTTAGTAAACTCCTAGACTACAGGCTTATGCCCAGCACAGGACAATATGTTTTCCCATCGCCAGGGTTCCTTACGGTATCAAAATCTTATTTTTAACTACATTTCCTTCTGCTGTTGCTTATCGGGGGCGTGTCGAAGGGGATGTGTGATGCATCAAGACAGTTGGACTTACTGCAGGACTTTCTCTTTTTGCGCCCCAAGGCCAGTACATACTGACAATCGCTTGACCCACCAGGGATTATACTTGAGGAGTGCGCCTTGGCTGGGTTTCACTGACAGAAGTTGAATTTCTCAGGACGCGTCATTAGATGTTGTGTCCGTGTGAACTTTTCAAGCAAAGCCGTAACAGAAGAGTGAGAAACCTGACTTAAGAACGCAGTGAGAAGGGCACCTTCCGACCCTGCATCTTTGAAACAAGGGCAACAAAGCTTACCAGGGAAGCTGCTCTTCGCCCGTTGGTCAGATTGAGTCAATGAGCCCGGTCATTGGCTCGTCAGAACTCCACTTGGTCTTTCCTAAAAGTGAAGCTATTCACAACATGAAGGAAAGACACACCCAGACACGTGATACGAGGAGTCTGGTTTTGGTTTCAAACTCGATTTCATCAAGTTTTACCAAGACTAACCCTCGACACATCCACGCAGCCAAACCAGGGGACGACTAGTTATCCGACCTCCGCACGTGAAAGACATCAAAATCGAATAGCGAAGTGTTACTCATCGACTTGCTGTCTACGCACCCCCGCCTGTCAAAGCTTTTCACGTCCTTCTTTTTTATAACGACAACGAAGAGTAGGTGTAACTCGGTCGCTTGTGGTTCGTTGGGCTGGGGGCTGACATCATCTAGTGGTACGACCTAAAAAGCAATCAGGGTCCGGATCTCCCGGCAGAGCAGCCCAGCAAGGATTATTAAGTAATCGGCCCAAAAAACAACCGAGTGTTCGACCTTCAAAGGAAGCAAAATCTCGACCTAGACTTTGCGAACCCCTCAAAGCAAAGGTAAGTTCATTTTCCTAGTGTCGTTGGTAATAGCAAATACTGATCTGTACGTTTCTGAAAAGAAAAGGGAAGAAGCGCGTTCTGTGTTTTTGAGCTCTAAAGAACTACCTATGCATTGCAAAGATCGAACACGAGGCGAAAACCTCCAAGACCGACGGCTTCTGTCGTCTCTCGACCAAAGTTACCAACAAGCCCAATGGGTACATCCAGCTCAGCTGGAAAGGCGGTAATAAATTTGCACTGCAGCACGAAGTTTTGATCTGGAGCCAGGGCCTTATGTAACCCCCTAGTATGCAGATTAGTCACTTGTGTGGCAGGCCCAGTTGTTTGGAGCAATCGCACGGCTATGTCGAGATCTCTACGGAAAATAACAGTCGCAAGGGTTATGGGAAAATTGCTGCTTTAGGCCCGGCTAGGGGACGGGGCAAAGTTCATCATGTTATGCGATCATCAGCCCCCATGCATTAATTCAGAGGCGATTTTAAAAATGGATGGATCTTCGTTTTGGACTTCGCGCCGTAGGAGGATTTCGTGGAGAATGAGCTTCTTCTGTGGTTATCATCAGGCGTTTTGTCTCTCTGTTACGCCGGTGTTCTGTGGTTGCTGAATTCTTTCTGTCCGAACGTCGCTGGGTCTTTAGGTAGTAAACGTCCTCCATGGTTTGTGGTCCAGAACAAAAGGTTTATTAAGATAAAAGCGATAGTGTTGAAGTTGGATTAATGCCTTGACAAGCAACCCAATATCATCACTAGCTAACTGTCTAATACAAAAACCTGAAAAGAAATCGCCATATCATTCCCTTGTCATACGGCCGCTGAATGTCGAAATTGAATATAGTTATTCGTTGTGTGGCATCTCTCGGCCATGCAAGAAAGACTTGGGCGAAACGCGAATATGTTGAGGGAGATAGTATGCTTTCTCGCATCTGAGTCAGGACATACGAACGGGTTGGATGTTTAATTCCCTTACGCATTCTCGGGTAGCCAAAGGTGCAATGATTGCTATCATTGACCAAAGAATCATTGTGGACTGAAACGTCGCCGTTATCGGTGAGCTGAAAGTCCAGATGTTCCATGGCCTTTGACATGCGTTCCTCAATTGATGCTGCGAGACTCATGAGGTCGTCTGTATCCTGCTGGTGCCCCGTGATGGTCGGCAGCAGCCTGGAATTCTGCCCTCTCCTTCTGGAAGGCCTCTAGCAGTTCTCGATTCGTAGCGGCGATTTCTTCGAGGGCCGTCTTCATTTCTCGAAGATCCAGGATCGCTGCTCCGGTCCGGTCGATCTTCTCTGATCTTCCCGTGGCATGGGCATGCTGATTTGCCACAACTTCTTCGCCTTGGGTGATAGGATTGCTTGGGGTTTTATTTGGGCCTTGAGCTGCCTGAGAACAAAGGCCTGTCAAATTCCTTGTTACTCCGTTTGCGATCCGTTTGCACATCTCCTTCTGATCGGAAGAATATTGTCTTCTAAATTGCCGGAACCATGATGGCTCATCAGGGTCGTCAATGGGAGGTTGTTGAACACTAGATGTCTGTTGAGTGAAGACATCCGCAGGACTTTCGAGATTGTCACTGTTGACGAGACGAAGAGGAAGCGGCTCTTCAGTATGCGAGTGTTCCTCTTTAGAACTTGATGATAACATGAAAGAGTCAGAGGGAATGTGGGGAGCCACAGGAGGAGTCTCCTCATGAGAAACGGCAGAACCATTCAGGCGCGAACTTATTTCTCGACTTCTAGCCTGGTTATCCCCTATGGATGACTCTGATCCACTGGAGGCCTCAACTACTCATAGATTAGAGGTTATTTATAGCTTCGGACCGTGTTGACTTACGTAGATAGGCTGCGTCAGTCGATGATTGAGTTCCGAGGGAGTCTGTCTTCTGTAGTTTTGCACGGTGATTAACAGAAGCATTAGAGGTTCCACGTTTTCGTAAAAGGTCTCGACTTGGCTCGGGAACATTTATCGCCCTGAATGTACTGCGGGTTATCGTCTTGTCCTGTGATTGTCAGAAAAGTCTCAGAGTTGGCTTCCAGTAAACTCACATCTGTTTCACCTTGATCGCCTCCGTCACAGTCGTCATCCTCATAATTGCCGTCGTCATAGTCACTCTCGTTGTCACAGATCTCCATGTCTTCAATCGACTGAGGAGACGTTGGTGCCTGAGAGTTCCTGTGTGACCCAGGGCTCTTCCGTGAGGAAACCCCAGTTTCCCCTTCAATCCCTTGCTCCTGATACGCAGGACTCACCCAAGACTGCGGGTCGACATCCTTGTACTTTGCTCGAAGCCATTCTATGGGCTTAGAGAGTTTGTCTTCGTCGTAAGTCACTCGGAAAATAATCCATACGGCAAAAGTCATGCGGCTAGCTTTCCAGAGGCGATGATTACTTGGTTGAGCACGATTTGACTTTGTGACTTTCGTGTATCCGTTGATGATGTAGTCAACGAAATCTCGCTTGGTTTCTTCGTCCCATTTGTCAGAGTACCGATCCCAAGCTAGCTTGAGCTCTTCTAGAAGTTCTTTGTCTTCTGGTGCTGAAGGCAAACTTGTATCGTCGAGCGACGGGAACTCAGCCGGTAGACTACCTGCCATGTTGGGTGGGCGATTAATCACCAAGTCTAGAACAAGGGAGGCACTTATTGAACAAAGGGGTGAAGGAGGCAAATGCTGGAAGGGATAGTGGCAAGGTTACTAGGTAGTTGGTTGTTTGTTTGCCCTGGGGGAGCAAGAAAACTTCTGACGTTGGGTTCAGGTGCCAAGTTAATCTAAGCTAAAGTCTGGATGAGATATACTAAGCTTACCTAAGCCATATGGTCTCTTAGATAAGAGGTCGTAAGTTTTCTCTTAACCCCTTGTTTGCCTAGCTAATTCACTGGTGTTGATGCTAGGTAGTGATTCACTTAGCACTGATAGTGACCCTGGTAGTGCCCTTGACAGTGCTTAACAGGATAACAGTTCCAAAAGTCTTTAGAAAGAAGAATTGGTTCTTAAGATAAATAATTTTAGGTTTTCTTTTTTTTTTAAAAAAAAAAAGAAAAAAGAAAAATAGTAGAAATTTCATTTATTAACATATCTCTTCCTACAAGAACACCAGAGCGAGACCTCACTCAGCATTATTAGCCATGGAAACACTCCTCGGTAAATCCCAAGAACATTTCAGTGGCTGTATAAGCCCCTAGACTCTATTCCACTAACATACAAGCTCTCTTAGTAGCAGCTTGAACTCAAGACATCTGCCCAAAGCCCAAGCTCAGGGCCCAACTTGCTCGGCCCTGAGAGCCATCTTTATTCAAGCCTCTAAGCTCACAGAGATGGTTGCCGAGATGAAAGGCAGTCATGGAAGCCGGCTATTCTCTGCCAGTAGCCGAACGAGCGGAGATTCCAATCTCACTAATACCATCACCAACGAAGCAGCCGATGCCTTCGTTGAAGACGTCGACATATTTACCATTTCGAAGCGTTACTCGTGTAAAGCAGCCAGCCCATCAATATTCGTCGGGGGAAAGTAACACTCGAGTAAGGGGAGGGGTTCCGGGATGTTACGGCTGAAAGGGTCAAGGATTCTTGGAACCTTGACACTCTTGGCAAGTTGTTTACCGTCAACTCACCTTTTCTCCTTTACTGACATAGATACAGACGAAACCCTCGCCCGCCTCCAAGGCCTGGCGATTCACCTGGCCATGCGTATCTATAACGGACTCATTCAGAAATTCGGCGACCAGAGGCGCCCAGGGGAAGAAGGCAACGGTCCAGACGCGTACCGAGAGCTTCCAGACCGCCATAGAAGATGAGAATACCACTACTTGTCGCCGATTAGAGAAGTTCCCCATGACTCATAATCCTTATAGCGCCTTTCAGGAATTGTGCCGACATCCGATACTACCTACTCGAGGGATTGAACTTAAAATCGCCAATCATGTTCTTGGACTGTTACTCCACCAAAGGATCTGGCTGACGCCAGCCAGACAGACTATTCTGGAAACGTTCCCTGCAGATCATATCAGATCCACAAAAGTTGCTGTCGTAAGAAGAGTATAAAAGAAATGAGGTATTCCTCAAAATTTACCATCCTTAAAATTTTCTATCATTCGATCTCCTACATTGTTTTCATTGAGATCTTGTACTCACCATCATGGTAAAGCACACGTCCAAGACTACGGTTCATCAGCTCGCACAGGAGTATGCACCCATCATCAGGGGAAAGACCATACTTACTACGGGTGCAAGTCCAGGAGGTCTCGGTGCACTCTTTGTGGAGGGTATTGCAGCTGCAGAACCTGGACTAGCTATTCTTGCTGGTCGTAGCGTAAGCAAGCTTCAACAAACCGCAGACAGCCTTGCTGCCAAGTACCCTAATCTCGAGATGAAACTTCTGACAATTGACCTTGGTTCTCTTCGATCTGTTCGTGCTGCTGCAGAAGAAGTCAATGGATGGTCGGACGTCCCCAAGATCGACGTCTTGGTCAATAATGCTGGTATTATGGCGACAGATTTCAAGCTCACAGAAGACGGTTTCGAAAACCAATTTGCTTCGAACCACCTGGGTCACTTTTTGTTTACAAACTTGATCATGGACAAGATCCTTGCTTCAGACACGCCTCGAGTGGTCAGTGTTTCCAGCAATGGTCACCGTTTGGGATCTATCCGATGGGGTGACCCTAACTTCAGCGTAAGGTTTTACGATACTGCACTATGGTATTATTGCTAACCCACGCATAGGACGGTAAAAGATACAACAAGTGGAGTGCCTATGGGCAATCAAAGACAGCAAACATTCTGTTTGCCATCTCTCTTGCTGAGAAGCTCGGCAACCGTGGACTCCAGGCATTCTCCCTTCATCCTGGCGCAGTCCGTGGTACTTCTTTGTCTAAACATTTAGATACCTTGGATAGTCTGGGTAAGCGCTCGACACATAACTTTTAAAGACTTTCAAGCTAACGAGCACAGTCGAAGCTGATCGTGCGATGGGAGACCCCTGGGGTTGGGTGGATTGGTCGACTGTCCGAGTTTCCCCAGAGGTTGGCACTGCAACACACGTGTTTGCTGCTTTCGATCCGGATCTCAAGGGTTAGTGGGACTCCAAGTATTCTCAGATTCACACATACTGATCTTCATAGAACATAACGGTGCATATCTGCTTGAATGCCGCTTAGCAGACCCTTTGACCGATACAGTCAGACCGTGGGCGACAAGTTCAACAGAAGCAGAGTTACTTTGGAGGAAGAGTGAGGAGATGGTCGGTGAAAGGTTTTCTTTCTAGATTCGCCATGAAAATGACCAAGCTGCTTTCCTGACAACCCCAACTCTCTTCGCCAATTTGTTGGTCCTTGTAAACCCCTATAGTGTGCCTGTGCTGCACCTCTGGGCCAGACTGTTTATGACTGCTACCCCGAAGAATAAGAGTGCAAGGCCAAGTGCTGGCTAGAGTGATAGTCTCTCTTACATGTCCAAAAGTCTTGGTTTCATTATTTCATGGTAATCATCCCTGTCTTCAAGGAGCCGAATATTATCCATTATATTTCCGTGTAGTTTGTTTTCGTTGAGTCCTGTTTGGAGGTCGGCGAGCACCTCATTCAGTGCTAGATCATCCGTGTTGAACTGTACTCGGAATTTCTTCCCATCGCTGGTGCTTCAATCTCCGAGAAATGGCTGCGGGCACGGGCTCGTCTGTATGAAAACTCCGGGTCCAAACATGGCAGAGATTGTTGAATTCATTGGCGAATATCCTCTGTTCATGGACTACTTCTGCTATCAAAGCAAGAATCCTGACCGTCTTTCTTTGGACCTCATGTTGCTGTGACTCTATCACAGCTACTTGGTCGGATAGCGTGCTCAAAGTGTCTCTCTGTTCGACAACACCTTGAGCAATATGCTCTAATGCTTGTTTCAAATTACCATTCATGTTAGAAATCCTTCTTTCGACTAAAGGGCTTATATGTTGAAGTTTATTTCTTTTCAGATACGAGAAATCGGTGGCAGGCTGTGACATATCCCAGGGCTCTCGCAACGGGTGTCTCGTTCAAGGCAGAATTCATCGATACACCAGATAAATAATATTTAGGACTATTTTTTTTTTTTTTTTTTGATAAATCGCCTATCTAGCGATTCAATTCGCCCGGACCAAGGGAGCGCTGTTGCTTATGCCTTTTTCAGACAACTGTTCAAGCGATCTAGGGAAGGGCCATTTTCGCTGCACGCACACAAATGGATCGTGATGAGCAAGTCAAGGCATTTCAGTCCAAGTCACTCAAGGCACAAACATTGGATCAGCAGATTCAGAAACTCGGCTCCGCTTCTTGCACCTTAGTAAGTCAATGGACATTAGCGAGGGCGACCAAGCACGCTAATGCTTGGTACAGAAAGAAATGAAAGAAATAGTAAGCAAAGCTGTCTGTCAAATCCTTGACTTGCAATACTAAGTTGGGACACTACTGGACTTCTTCAAAGCTATTTTCAAGCGAGTGGAATCTATGGATCAGTTTGAAGCAATGGAACTTGAACGGCTTATCACAGACCAGGGCTATAAAGAAGACGAGGATATCAAGACGGTGAGTTAACTGATCCTTTGTGATCTAATAGTACTGACTATCTATACTGCAGATCATGGTTCAAACAGCTCTAGACTTGAAGATATCTTTTACGTTCGTCGGTCGCTTAGCAGAGATGTACTCAAAGGTCTCTGTCAAGTATTTGCTACCGGGCATGCAAACAGTTCAGATGCTAGGGCTTTCCGACGACTCATCAACTCCTGCTCAGCTGGAATGGAAGGCAAGAGAGCTAGCTGAATTTAAAACGGATTCAGAGGAGAAGGTTCGCAAACTGACGATGGAAGTGAGTATTATCACAAGCCGTCCCCCTAAATCAGAGCTAATTATTGTAGCAACAAGGGCAGCTTGATTTGGATCTAGCTCGACTCATTAAACAAGGCATCCTATCGATACGTTCAGTTAGTTGAGTGCAAGGCCAAGCTTTACGACTTAGGTAGCATGTTTTGTGTTATTATGATAATTTCTTGTCTAATTTTTGCTATGACCTCCCGGCCTGCTAACCATGCAGACCCAACGCTCGCCAAAGCTGCTGCTTTCCATGACCTTAAATTCACAGCGGCAGTATTTCTGTAGATTGCAATCACGTCTAACCAAGCTGAGGAAGCAAGTTACAGGCTTTCTGTCGGTGTCCTGTATTTCTGCGCAAGGGGTTGTTGACTGCAACCAATAGCTTGTCCTGTCCCCGCTGTTGGAAACAAGATATGAATGACAGGGTGAAATGTATAAAAAGAGCCCGACTGAATTTATCAATTTCCCTAAGCGGGCTATCGATTTTGAGTCTTGTCACATTCATCTAAGCGCCAGACCATGTCTCGTGGTGGTTTCCTATAAATACCATGTTAGCGTCCAGTTCGGGTCCGTCAATAACGAGCGACTGACCCTTCAGAAGATGTCTGATAGGCTCTGACTTGAGATCAAATCCATGAGCACCGAAACTATCCAGCTGAGCTTCTGAGAAGCAAGTTGGAAGGTCAGTTCCTCCAATGTACTTGAGATATTCCAAAGTGGCACTCAAGCAAGGCAAGTGAGCATCAGCCTTGAGTCCTTCAAGCACAATCGCTTTCAGCGAGGGCCAAGACTTCTTGATCTCGTTCGGCACCCCAGGTCGGCACAGGGGATGCACGTCAGATCCCTCAGAATATGCGACATCAAGGATGTCAAATATGTAATCAGACTTGATGATGCAACCAGCTCTCCATATATTCAAGACGCGTGTCATATCAACACCCCAGCCTTCCTGTCGGTTCTTGCGCTCCATGACATCGAATCCCTGAATGAAGCACGCAAGACTTGTGACATAGACGGCTTGTCGCAGTTGTTCAAGAATATGGGCTCGCTTCTCGGGTGCAATTGTGAAGGGCTGTGGGGAGACTGTTCCGATAGAAGCCTTGACGGCACTCCTTTGCTCAACTTCGGCTGAGGCAAGTCGCAGGTAATGCGCGGCGGTCAGACTTGGTGCAGGGACATGAGAGGCGACAGCTTCGATGTTGGCCCATACTCCAGTGCCTTCGGAATCATTGGCATCCTGGACAACGGCGTCTCTGATCTGATGCAAGAGAGAGCCGCCGTCGACAGGGCTTCGGGTTCTGCAGATAGGGCCGCTGATCGATACGAGGAAGTTGCCTTTCTGTATAAAGACTGGTCAGAAAACTCACAGATAATCAGCTTCTGGACTTACCAATTCTCCACTCTCGCACCAGGAGTCAAATACGTCGCCAATCTCGTCACCAGTCATCTTTAAGCATTTATCCATAATTTCCCATGCTTCGCAGAGACTGGACATGACTCCATGCTCAATGCCATTATGGATCATCTTAACGAAGTGACCGCTTCCGCCGGTGCCAATATTGGTTACACAAGGGCGGCCTTGGTCATCTTTGGCAGCGATCCTAGAGAGAAGTGGGAGTACCTGCTCGACAGCCCATTTCTCACCACCAGGCATAAGTGATGGGCCATATCTAGCTCCAAAGCTACCACCTGAGATGCCGAGTCCGATGTATGCAACACCAAGAGGGCGAAGAATCTCTTGTCTCGTTTGTGTGCGTTCGTAATTTTCGTTCGAAGCGTCGATGAGGATGTCGCCCTTTGAGACACGTGATTTGAGTTGGGCGACGACACTATCACCAGGACGGCCGTTCGGTAAGCTGAAGATAAAGACTTTAGGGGAGCCAAGTCCTTCGCAGAGGGTATCGTAGTCCTCGCAAATATGGATTCGCTTCGATAGACCGGTGGCCTCCGCGTTCTTCGCGACCTTATCGAGACTTTCTCGCGAGGTGTCGACAATAGACACGTCAAGACCTTTTTCTGCGAATAGGAGCGAGACGGCACCCCCCATGGTGCCTGCTCCAATGATACCAACCTAGTGGACGCATGCGTTAGTGACATTGGGGAGAGGTAGTGCCGGTCTGGGGTAATTACTTTGGTAATCTCCATTTTAAGTCGTTGAAATCAGAATATGTAACTGATCAAGAGGAAGTAATTAAACCAAGAGGCTTGTCTGGTGAGGATACAGAATTATCTACATTTCAGAACAGGTCCATTCACGCATTTAAATACACAGGGATACCTCAAGAATGACCTGGGAAATCAAGCTGATGTGAGCCTTGACACTGCACTGCCTCAAGATTCACATGATAAGGTCGACAGTCAACTATCTAAAAAGCGCATATGATCCTCAAAATCAGGGAAACTCCAGACTATAAACGATAATGAAGAACGTTCTTGACGATTTCCCACGAAGAGGTCGACTGTCAACTTGAATAGCGTCCAATAAATCATGACTCGGCCATGCGGAGTCTCCGAATTTTCATGCCGTTACCCCCACGGGGATCGAGAACGAAAACCTGTAGCGTGGAGGAAGAGCCTCATAAACTTCGCTCCCCAGCCAAGCCTCTAGTTACGTATCGTCCAGGCTGACTGTCGACCACGCACAAGCCAAGTACCGAACTCAAAGCTCCATCCTAGCAGAAAGGTCAATGTTCCGATTGGTAGCTGACAGTCAGCCTTTCTCCATCGCTGACTTTTTTGCGACTAGTCTGAAATTGGTAAGTGGTCTCGAACTTTCTCCAAGTTCTGCTGAACATGGGGTTGGACTAGAGAATTGCTCGCGTGAAGCTGAAACACCAAGATGGATGGAGTTGGCCGATGAAGGCACCTTATGAATTGACATAAATACTTTTAATCCATTCCCCATACCCCAGATAGTTTAATTCCCCAACCCCAGAAGATCATCACTCATCTGGAGTTCCATCCAACTCTATCTCTTCGTCTTATCTTATCAGGGATTTGTGGTTTTTTCTCATCATGGCCAACGAGATCGCCAATTCGACTGCCACCGGCGCAGCTCAAGCTGAAAAGCCCTCCTTCGAGACAAAGGAGAACCTCGAGAGTTTTGTTCCTCACAGCGATCGTCTTGCCATTGCACGAACAATGGATCCTGAAACTCGTGCTCGAGTTGAGAAGCGTCTCAAACTCAAGCTCGATGCCCGTTGCGCTCTGTTCGTTCTGATCTACATCATGAACTATCTCGATCGAAACAACATTGCGGCTGCCCGCCTCAAGGGCTTGCAGGACGACCTTAAGCTAGACGATAATGAGTACGCCACATGTCTCAGTATCCTCTATGTTGGTTACATCCTTATGCAAGTCCCTTCCAACATGTTCATCAACAAGATCCAACGACCCTCGTTATACCTCGGTGTTATTATGCTTCTCTGGGGCTTGGTTTCAACACTCTCAGGAAACGTCCATAACTTTACCGGAATGGTTGTTATCCGTTTCTTCCTCGGTTTCACTGAAGCTGCCTTCCTACCTGGAGCGTTGCTTATCCTTTCGAAGTGGTATACCCGCCGAGAACTCACAAAGAGAAATGCTGTCCTCTTTTGTGGTAACCTGATTTCCAATGCATTCTCAGCTTTAATTGCTGCTGGAGTATTGTCTGAGATGGATGGCGTGCTGGGGCACGCTTCCTGGCGATGGCTCTTCTGGAGTAAGTCTTGTACCGTTTCCCAGTTCTAACAAAGCCCATAGCTAACGACATCTAGTCGAGGGTGCCATTACCATGTTCATCGCCATCCTGGCTGTCTTTATCCTTCCCGATCTTCCCAGCAACACCCGTGGTTTCTCTCGGGAGGAGCTTGCAGTAGCTCAACTCCGGATGATCGAGGATGTAGGTGAGGCTGATGAGGACTCTGAGGGTCAAGGAGCTGTTGCTGGATTGATGATGGCCCTCAAGGATGGCAAAATTTATGTCATGATGCTTACCTTTGCCGTCTATGTTGTCGGTCTGTCTTTCAACGCCTTCTTCGTAAGACTTCCTCCAATCCTCCGTATCGTTTCCGAATACTGACATTACATAGCCATCTCTCACCAGCACCCTCGGATTTGCTTACGTACCAACCCTTCTCATGAGCTCTCCACCTTGGCTCTTTGCATGCATCGTTTCTCTTATCGTTGCCTGGAGTTCTGATCGAACACAGGAGAAGGTATGCTGTCTTAGACTCATAATACGTTTGGTCTCAATACTAACAATTTATAAGTTCTGGCACATCGTTGGTCCTATTTGCATTGGTTTAGTCGGATTCATCATCAGCATGTCAACACTCAACGTTGCGGCGCGATACCTTGCTCTCTTCCTCCAAGCATCTTCCTACGCTGGGTATGTCGCTCTTCTAGAATTATCAACTTATCGAAAATTCGAACTAACATCAAACTTTAGTTACATTGTCTTCTATTCTTGGATCAGCTCAACATTCCCTCGCCCCCCCGCGAAGCGAGCCGTAGCCATTGCCCTCATCAACGCGTTTGCTCAACTGGGCAACATTGCTGGAAGTTACGTATGGGGCCTCAAGGATAATGGTTACCGCAAGAGCTATGGCATTGTCACAGCTATGTTTGGCTGCACCATCGTTGGTGCGCTTGTCCTTCGCATGATGCTTTCCAGGTTGAACAAGCGACTTGAGGAGCTTGAGAGGGAGGAAACACAAGCCTATGAGGCCGAGAAGGCTCGGGAAGTCCAGGTTGATGAGGCTCTTCGTGTTCAAAAGGGCTTCCGATATCTTGTCTAGAGCTTGGACTAGGATGGGTGTAGCCAGTATCTCGAACTACCCTAGGCCTGTATATTTTAAAAGGCAATCTAAAGTAAGACAATGTTTGATCTAGCAACTGCTTGTTCAAGAACTAAATGTGAGTATGCCAAGCTGTAGATTTAATTCTGACTCGAACTTGAATCTCCCTATGTAGCTGTAACCTCTAACATGTTATTATCACACGATCAGATGTTTTCGGTCGCTTATGTTACACGAATGTTGACGCACGGTAGTGGGGGTTAGCCTGTGGCGGCTTTAGCGTATATGGCTCCGTGGGGGTCCAAATGACAAGCAATAAAAGACAGTTGGTTGATGTCCCGTTCACATCTGAAAATGAAAGCAATGATTCATACTCTAATCGCAAATAACTTATAGCAGAGACTCTGCTGGACGTGATATCATCAACAACCAACCTCAAGTGGTCAGGCATCTGTCAGCTTACTCTTTCCCGTTTCAGATCCGAACGTCTGGTCCCGTGTTAAATCGGGCCGAAAGCGTACTAATTGCGGGGCTAAATTGCGGGGATGAACTGGGGTTCCTGACGACGGGTTTACTAGCCACCGTACGTCGCAAATTCTAACCATCATCCCATCATCTAAAGCATTCAGACTTTAGCCCTTCGACCCTCAACGGCTGGACGAATCATGGATCCAAACTCAGTCAAGCCCCCTCCTCCTCAACAAGCCCCTACTGTAGAAGAGCCTACAACATGTCGAGAATGTCGACGCCGCAAAGTGAAATGCGATGGTGTTATGCCCGTCTGCTCAATCTGCCGAAAATACAGACGGCATTGTCTCTACGACAAGCACAGTAGAACCCGGTTGACCCGAAGGTACATACATGAGGCCGCGTCTGCGATTGACTGGGGAACCTTTCGGACTAACAGTGACGTAGACAACTTACCCTCCTAGAGGAGCGTCTTGAGAAGGCTGAAACCGTCCTGAGGCGGCATTACACTGATGGCCAGATTGCTGAAATGCTAGAAGGTCCAAAAGAAGGACTGATAACTCAGAATCAACAGGTACCAGCGGCGACACCAGCAACTGCACCTGAGTCGGCACCAACACCAGCACTAACCTTGGGTACAACGCCGGGGTTAGTCAGCCTACCAAATACAACCCCGACCCCAGGCAATGTGGACAACCTCCTCCAGCTACCGAATCAGACACCTGATTCTAGTGTTTTTATGACAGGTACAGGAAATGCAGGAACATTCACTACGGATCCCCTGCTTCTAGCACCCATCGGTGAATTAGATGCAGCCCCTGGACTCTGGACTGCGTCACAAGACACTGCATTCGAGGCCACTCCAGCTCCAGCTGACAATTTTGAGTGGAACGAACAAGAGACATCATGGGGGACATACGATCCCGCGACTTGGTCTATAACAAACCATGTTGATGGAAATCCCCAAGCTATCATGGACGGCATGGCCTCTCTGACCATTGGTGATCAGAAGAGAGGATACTACGGCGCCGCTTCTGGATCCGCTCTCTTGCGTCAGATCCTATCTGCCCGTCCTGATGGAGAAGAAGTTGACGCCGAAGTGGCGCTACATGAGATTGAGTCTTTATTTCAGCAACACTCCGATCACTCACAATGGTTCCGTTCTCAAGCTATGCTGACTAGAGTTGCTGTCGAGAACCTTATCGACGCCTTTTTTACCTTCTATCATCCTACCTTTCCTATCGTGCATGAGCCCACTTTTCGAGCGCAGTATGCAGGCACGTTACCTTGCGCCAACAAAGGTCACTGGAATACGCTGGCAAACATTCTTGCAGCTTTAGGATCATTTGCAAGCAGTAATGTCGCCGATGCTACTGACTTGCCAATCTTCCAGGCCGCACAGAAGAGTCTGTTTTCAAACTACCTCGAGGTTGGAAACCTGACTCTTGTGCAAGCATTCAGTTTGTCATCGAACTATATGCAAAAGCGGAACAAGCCCAACACCGGCTTCAACTACGGTGGTTTGGCTATCCGACTAGCCATCGGTCTTGGACTTCACAAGGACTTGGAAGGAAACAGTCTTTCTCCCTTACAGACAGAAACTCGACGCAGGATATGGTGGTGTCTATGCGTGCTTGATGTTGGTGCCACTATAACCTACGGCAGACCGTTGAACTGGCCACAGGCCGGTGTCGAGACAGCATTCCCTCTGAATATTCACGAAAAGGTTAGCTGACAAGAACGAACTAGCGAACTTCTTATTAATTGTTTCCAGGATCTAACGCAGGACTCTACTCATTGCCCACCAGAAGTTGAAGGCATCACGATGTACACCTATATCCGAGTTCAGTCAGCTTATCATCTCAGCACCATGACCGTCTATAACCGTCTCATCACCAGCCCCTTCCCATCTGCCACGGAGCTGATAACTCTGGATGATGTCTGCATTGGCTCTTGGCTGGCCCAGGTACCTTATTACTATCTCGCAGTTCCACCGCCAGACTCTGAGTTTGCGCTGGGCATGGGGATTTCAGAATGGCGCTACAGAAATCTCAGAATTGTCATGTATCGCCCTTTCTTGGTCCGCTGGGCACGATCATCCGCACAGAACGCACAGCAAAACTTGACGAGTAGCGAAAATCTCGCCGTTTTCAGATGTCTCGATGCGGCGAAAGAATCAATCACCCATATCCAAGGATATTGGACTTCTCGGTCACATTCAAGGCTTGCAGCCTTTTATATCCTGTAGGCTATACCCAAAATCTGCCAGACATCGACTAACAACGACAGATATTTCCTATTCCATGCTACACTAATTCCTGTCCACTGTCTAAGGCAGAACCCCCATCACACACTAGCACCCGACTGGCGGGCGCAGATCCAGGCGTCTCTATCAATCATGGGTGCCATGGCGGAACTCAACCCCAACAGTTCGAAGTGCCGCGATATTACTCTAAAGTTGTGCTGGCCACACTTGGATGAAGAGGGAGCACGTACATACTGCGACAACGCCCCGTTCGTTCCGAGTGTCGGAGACAGCGAGGCAGCTTCAATAATCAACGGTTATAACACATGGTGCGAGTCGATGACGAACGCCGGGATATCGGTACCTTATGACTGGGCGGATGACAACGACTCGGCTCTCGGGTTCTTTTGATAGTAATTACTATTTGGGAAGCTGTTTCCTCAACGATCGGCCAAGATCCCCGCTAGATACTGCATAAACCTGTCTCTTGTCAATCAATGCAACCGAGCAAAAGGCTAATAGATCTTGTGCCAGGCACAAGACCAATGCGATGCTATCTTTTGAGAACGAGGTGCAAGTTGTGACGGCATTAATTTGAAGTTATAACTGCCGGAAGACTATTTGCTTGCATAAAGTCATTAAACTTTCTTGACCGCACCAACGTTGCATTCTCATGCAACCTCCACAACGACCCAGTGATGATCCTCATGAATGAATAAACCTTCACCCGGTTCCAAATTATTCTAGCCTTTTGTTTCAAAACCCGTCAAAGCATTTTATGCTCATAATTAGCCCTGAAATTGCCAAACAAAGTTTGTGCCAATACATTCACGTGCTCCTTCAGTTCAGCCCTCTGAAAAGCTTCGACCATCAAAACGGTAGGACATGAAAGGGTCACCAATTCATGCCTGAAGTGCCTGAGCGGCCAATTCCCTCCCCGAAGCATCCGAAAGACGCGCACGAGGCTGTAAAGTCAATCCTAATGGGCGAATACTCTGTAATGCCATGAGAGAATTTGAGAAGCTGGCGCAGTGCTACCTTACCATCGAGAATGGAACGATACTTTCCGAGGCTTATTTACCGTGGTCCCAAGAACCTTTTGAGTCTTGACTATAAATAAGCGTAATGAATCCTGAAGAAATTGGTCTGGCTCATACCATCTCAGCGCAACCTCAAGATTCAAACCAATATCCAACATGAAGTGCACCTCTACCGCCTTTGCCCTCCTGGCCGCAGCCGCAGCCGGTGTCCAAGCAGCCAATATCCAACTTGTCGGCTCTGTCATGAACAGTGCTGCAAAGGAGCCTTTCGAGAAGAGCAAAACCCTTGTCTATGCCGGTGGCAAGACGAAGCGTGATGCACCCAAGGTTTATGAACCAGATCCCAACCGAGACTACACCCTCGAAGATGGTTACATCTTTGTGCTTCAGTGTACCACTGTTGGATTCAGGCCTGAGTGCATTTCCTTTGGCTCCGAGCCCGGAAAGTGCGGTATGTGATATCCTAACCCCAGTTCATCCTACTTGAACTGATAATGGCGAATAGTCTCCTACTTCGACTTCGACCCGAAGAAGGGCGATGATCCAACCTCAATCTCGGATGCATTCAACCACAATGTAACTTCGATTTCCACCAACACTGGCGGCGCATGCCAGTTCTACCAGTAAGCTGTTGCTTCCTCCTCCGCAGGTGCAGTGATCTAACAGAATGAAAAGTTATACTGGCTGTGACGACAAGGGTGATGACAGAGGATTGAGTAGTTCCTACAACTACAACTTGAACGTGTCTTTGCCAGAGGATTCTCGAACCGTCGAGTACTTCAGGAACATTACTAGCTGGAGATGCTGAATACCTCAACTCCCTTCAGCAAGACATGAACTCGCATAATATCCCTGGGCTCAAATGTTAATGGCTCGTACTGGAATATTGGAAACGCGAAAATAAGACAATTGATGTAATTTGTTGAGCTATCAAGATAACATTCGTTCTGTCGCTGGGGTTTCAGCTGGACATTCTCGCTGAGAACGGCCAATACATTTCAATGTTTTGATAGATTACGTAAAGTCACAATATGAATTAGTTATGATATATAATACTAAAATGCATAATTCTATTGGATGTACAACAATCCGGGTCATTCCTCGGCCCGGTATGCACTCTTACAATTGATATCACATCACATCACATCTCCTCACATCTCCTCACTACTCCGTATACCCGAAGCTCCTCCACCATCTTTGAACCTATTCAGTACAAGATGGCAAGCACCGACGCAGCTACTATTCTCGATGTTTGCGCGTATCACAGACGCGACTTTGACCTGGTTCTCATTCGTTCAAGACCTCACGAAACTCAAGCTGTCCGCGAATCCATAGAAAGCGCCTTCGCCGCTTCATCGGGAGCGAAACTTGGTACACTTGATTTTCTTCCCAATGAATTGCTGGAAATCATACTTGGGTACCTTGATATATCGTCTTATTTCCGCTTTCGACATGTCAACCGGCGAGCTCGGAGCTTGGCAAGCGATCTCCAACAATACAAGTCCGTTGTCAGATATGGCATGGAAGGCTTCCGCGGCATGTTGCGTGCGGGACTGGCGACCCGTTTTACGTTCGGGGACATGTACCGTGCCTTAACAGCTGAAACATGCACATTCTGCAAAAACTTCGGCGGCTTTCTTTTTCTGCCGACTGCCACCCGCTGCTGTTTCGCGTGCATTGAGAATGCTCCTGAGCTGCGTGTGGAAGGCTTCATCGCCTTCAAAAATATCACAAAGGTAAGGATGAAGTTGTTGACGCATCACATTGGATACGGTGTTAAGACAGTTCCTGGCATCTACTCGATGGGAGAGAGACCGGCAACACGTCCAGGTTTACTACTTGCAGAAGTGGAGGCTGTCCAGATATTGTCAACGCTTGGTGTCCTGACTCCAGAGGCAAAGGAGGTTCTAGAGATTAAGGATGAGGAGAAGGATTATCGTTTCATGGTTTCCACTGCATACCCGTGGTATGATCCAAATACTGGACAGGTCGACAGTGGGGTCAGCTGCAAAGGTTGCCAGATTCGCCAAGAGACTCATGTTGCTATCAGTCGAGATCGCGACGACGTGTTTTCTTCCAGAGGTTACCAGTCCCATTTTGAGACTTGTGCAGAGGCAAAAGCTTTATTTGAAGAGAGTGCGGGCGGAACAAAGACCGTGGCGGAGCCAGAATTCACTCGCCGTAAAGGATATTTCAGCACATTGGATCTGGACGGTCTAATAAGATAAGAGAAAGCCTGCCATGCACACCATGATGAACAACGATGGCGCTTACAAGTTTGGAGTAGGAAACAGGGAATATGAGGCCTGAGAAGAAGATTGAAATGAGATGTCTATTATGACATGTATTTAAGCTGCACTTGAGAGCAAATTTAGGGAACTGCAGTTTGCCTTATCTTGGGTATTCTCCCCCAGACTCCTGTACCAATCTCTCCAATCGGCTGAGATATATCTTCCTCTTATGGACAGATATTTCAAAGAATAGCAATTTACAAAAGTCTCTTGGTGGCACTTGTAGGATATCTAGCTTTTGTGGTGGTGCAGTAGTGCCCGTTCTGGTTTGGGTTGATGTCGACTGTAAAGCAATGTGATCGAGTTTTGCTCTCAGGACAATGATATTTCCAACCACATGGAAGTCTGGCGGAGGTAATTTCCAAATGACATCCTGGTTTCTATCTGCTTGAGCGTTGTATGTAAATGTGGTGTTATTGAAGTCGGACAATGGTAGCCCGTAGGCTGACCGGTACAAATTGATGATCGAAGTAATGTAACCTTGATCAACCCTCGGAACTAAGTCGTGTTCATTTACAACAGCATAGATGTGCCGAGTTTGAGGAAGGCTCTGAGCCAGTTCAGTGATGTTGGTTAAAGTAACAGGCGGGGCTCCGAAAGTGATGAGGGAGAACTTTGCGTTCGATACTTATAAAGTCTATCAGCTCGTGAAACAGCATTGAAGACCTGTACTTACATTCACTTGGGCAATGGCAAACAAAGTGCAGAAAAATCATGGCTGCAACCGCTCCACCAGCTGAGTGGCCCGTGAATACTATGTCTTTCAAACTCTTGTCGGCTGTGACTTGGCGAATGACCTCTTCGCTGAGCCAGGGAAGGAGGGTCGCCGCACAGGCTAAGAATCCGCTGTGGGCAAAGACCTGTCCATTAATACACGGGAAAGTCTCAGAGTGACAGTTAGCACTCGAAACATCTCAGGACTTCCTAGACTTACAAAAACTGAGGCAGCGTCCTTCTGTTTCCTATTGAAGTTTACAAGATGGTCTGTCTTGCAGGATGTGCCTCTAATGGAAACAAACAGGGTATTTGTATCTTCTGATTTCCATATTGATGTTGCTTTGACTGTTCCGGTGATTGAAGGTGTCCGAGAAATCACTGGTACAAGATCACCGCCGGGATGGACATCTGGTTTGTAGACGGAGCATGCGCATCTACAGGCGGCAAGCAGTAGCTCGAGTAAATCGTGACCCCTGCCAAATTCCGGCTAGATTAGAAAAATTCTGTTCTCTTGGGGCAGACGCACATACCCAGTCCATGGCTGTGAGCTTCGTTCATCAACCCTTGAGTTTTCGTATTTTGATATCTCCTTGGCAAGCCGTGATAGGTGAAACTGTAACAAATCTCCATGTTCTCCTAGTTCACACGTTCATCAGCTTGTTACGTGAACATCAGGTGAGATTTTCTACCTTGATCATCCAACTGATCAAGCACGAAATCCAGACACTCTAGCAGCTCAGTCACAGCTACAGAGAAGGCTTGTGAGTTGGCACTGAATTCCGCTTGCGATGTTGGCGCTGAGGCAGCAGCTGCGATAGAAGTCTTTGTGGCCGATCTTACATTTCGGCCTTTTAGAAGCTTTGAAGCCCACATTGTTCTATCCCTTGCGATGAGCGTCTCAAGTTCTCCAAGATGTGAGGAAGCCAGAATAATGCCTTACGCCACGTGCTGCGCCACGTGATGTACTATCGACCAGCTCATTGCAAAGGTGTCTCCACTCGCACTAACCTTATTGGGCGATATAGGGTCGACCATTTCTGCCACAAGAGTTCGATATTCTAACCATCCTTTTTTATGGTGACTGAGATACAATAAATTGGCGAATCCTAGGATGAGTGACTCAGCTATTATGCAACCTAATATCTCAGGTATCCTTTTTTCCTCATGAATTGTTTACCACTCAGCCCACCTCGCCTCGTTCTCCCATTGTCACCTTCATTCAATACACTCTCCTCCAAAGTCACTCTCTTTTCACCCTTTTCACATCTTCACTGCCTTAAGAATTCCAAGTAAGGCGTTGCGGCATTCTTAATATTCAGCATCTCCCCTCCCCTTTGGAGGCAAACCTCCCCCCTGCCCCATCATCTCCTTCTGCGGGGTGAATCTCACCTTATCGAAATTTCTCAAGTGATTTCTAAAAACCAAAGCTCTCCGAACAAGCCGTATTGATTCAAAACTCTTCTTCCAGTTAGAGCCAGAAGGTAGGGCTTTTGAGAGTGGTCAGATTGTGTTCGAATAACTAACGAGAGACGTTAGCTCGCAACAGGAACCTCGATACATATGCCAAACTCCGGCTCGCTATTGCTTCAGCTCGTCACCAAGTAGAGCTATTTCAGTGTTGAACAACAGTAAGTTCTCGTGAATTATTGTCTTAGGTCAGCGAAATATGAAACTGATTATTTGGTTTTCAGTTGGCCCATCATCTCGATACACGATAATCAACTAGACAGCTGCAACTCCCAGAGCCACAGAGCAACAGACTGTCACAGATATCGGCAATGGATTCGTTCTGATGAGAGAACTTTGCATCGCACATTGCAACAGCTCGAGAGTGGAGAGGTCACGACCAAACACCTCAACATTATCACAGCCACAATGGTAAACAGAATCCTCAAACTGTTGATCTTGGAAGACCATGACCTCATAATGCCTCAGGAAGTTCGATTAAAAAGCCCGCCTTCAGCGAGCCTCTACAAATGGCCGGCATCGACGAGTGCAAGGCGGAAAGTGGCCAAGAAACTGCAGACCGCATCGACTCAGCTACTACATACCGACACCACATCTCATTCCTACCACATTCCGTTGCCCACATTCCTTCCAGAGTATCAGAACCATCAAGTTTGCCTAAGACCATCAGAACTTTTTGCGTATTTAAACGATCCCAGGTGTCGAAATGGCTACCCTTTACCATCGGAATCTCTGAGCAGCTACATGCTGGGACTTTGATCATGGATAGCAAAAAAGCGCCCAAGAGCCCGTGTTCGCCCTGGAGAGCTGGAATAGCTGGGTTCTGTGTGCTGATTTGAGCCCTCAGCTACAAGTCTCTATTGCAAACTACTACAAATAACACGAGCTGGAACAGTAACGATTTGGGTTGTCTTTCCCAGATGCTCCTCTGCTTACCTATTATGAGACCTACCCATGCGGAACGCATCAAAAAGGGTGTATGCTCTCTTTGATGCCCTGATGAGTGCTGAGCGATGACACCCGCGGCGAGAATGGTGGACTCATCAACTTGGCTATCACAACCACCCAAGTTGAAGCGACTCAGAAGGCTGGAGATCTACTGCAGAAACTGTATCAGCCTGATTTTGACCAGGCATCACTCAAGCCGCAATTGGAGGGGTGGCTCAGCGAGCCACACATTCGTGGCATGCCACGAAAGGTCAAGAATGAGCTCTTTTTCTGATGTCAGCAGCACTCGCCAACTCGGTGCGGTTTCATCCGGTCGTGCCTGGATGACGAACGAGAGACCTGGGATTTTCAAACATCGGTTCCCGTGGACTCTGAGCTTCAAACCCCCAAAGTCAGTGGCTCGAGCTTCTTGCGATACCTCACTCGACTTGCTAAGAAGGCCTTGCACCTTAGCTTTTCCAACCCCGGAGAAGCCCAACAGCTCATGGTTCGCCATCGTGATGGACTGAAGTTGTTTTCTCTCCACTACGAAAATGAAGGGAAGACCGCGAACCGCCTGAAAAAGATCGAAGGCGATGTGGCTAGAATCGCCACTGCTGTGGAGCAGATCACCACATCACGTCACAATAGCAAGGCCCACATCGCAGAGCTTTTGCTTTTCTACATTCAGCAGCCTGGCAATATTACAGAGTGCTTCCAATGTGTTGCTGATGCCAGCCTGACTCTCTTAAGTTCTCCTTTTTAAGCCTTCAACCACGAGTCTCAACGGCAAACAACACATTTGGCCTACGAGATTTAGGGATTTGAATAGGTTTGTTGTTTTTCTACAAGTCACATCAATACAACAAACCTTCGATATCCAGCATATGAAGCGTATATGCCAAACAATTTTAAACTTTACGAGCCTATGAGGAGATTTGCTAACTTTACCTAAAGCTTATATAAATTATCATAAAGTGGTAAGATCTCTCCTAAATCTCTTCTAACTCTCTTCTATATTCACACGAGATTAGCCTCTTTTAGTCAGACCTACCTTGCCTATCTCAACATACCTGGTAGGTGGCCCCCGCAATATATGAGCCTCGACCAGTTCGACACTGCTTAGGCGCAAGCTCTCACCAACGCTGTTTGCAACTTTTGGCAGCGACCTTACAAAAAAGCCCAAGTTCTCTGTGTCCACTTCGAAAGAGATAGACAGTCTGGAAACCTTGGAAGCTCAAGTGACCGCATCCGAGATATCTTTCTCAAAACTTATGGCTACGATTCTGTTTCTTTCATGATGAAGGACGGTGATCTTGATCCTGAAGCAAGCCTGGCTTCGGCTCTCAATGAACTCCTTGCGGACATGGACGAGGAGTGTCTCGCAGTACTGCACTACATCGGCCAGGGAGAGACGGTTCTTAACACATCTCGAAACCGTGACGAACTTCATCTCAGAAAGTCATACTCATGGACCGGTCACACGATAGCTTTCAAGAATCCGATGGCTGATTTACGAGACTCGATGATTGATTTCAATCGCCTCAGAGAAGAGATCCTTGACCCGACCCCATCAAACGTCCTGATTCTTCTCGATTGCTGCCATGCGGCTACTGGCAGCATGGGACAAAGAGAACTCATCGCCGCCTGCAGTTTCGAGAGCCAATGCGTAGCTGGACCCGGCGGGTTCACAAGCAACCTCGTGCAGCAGCTAGAACATGCCAACAACCAAGGGCAAATCTTGAGCACATCCCAGCTGTACAGTCGACTAGCTACAAAGAATTTCATCATGCAAGGTGGACAGCCAGAGCTAGCAGCCATGCCCATCTTCCTTCAGCATCATGTCACTCCGCTTTTCCTTATGCCCACTCTTCTCGGCACTCACCTGTCCTGGCATCCAGCTCTTACCCGAAGTAAGAATTCAACCAGTTAATGTGATTTTATCTGTGCACCTTGATAACACAGATATCCAAACACTTGGTGCCATGCAGGGTTGGATGGGGAGTCGCCCATACCAAGTGGACCAGGCCAGAGTCGACAAAGTCTACAAGCCATCTTCTATTCTTGTCGTATTTGCTATCACTTTTCTCTTGTGGCATAGCTTAACACCGAGCCCCGCCATCACCTTCATCGGCTTTGAGTGTCAAGACACGCCGCCTTACCAATAAACACGTCCGCATTCACAAACGAAGGAAAACTAAGTAGTTGATTGCTGCCTCAAAGGTCAAGCTTTAGGCTGCTACCACAGATAATGAGGACACAACATATTTTCCCCCATAATGTAACCTTCCAACGAAAATGCTTCCACGATGACCAATAACTCAAAGAAAGAAAACATCCTACCAACTTACGAGAGTCAAGCTTCAATTGAAGGACCGAGGCATAAAGATCAGATGTCCTCAATGAAGCTAAATAAATTCAGCAAGAGCTGCCTTTAGTGACCAATATTATCGGTTAGAATTCCACCCGTTTGAAAACAGCCTCACATGTACGGCTGTATGCGAATATCAAAGTGGTCTGATGTATTGGCCGACTGCTCGAATACGGCCTCCCACTCGATTGCATTCCAGGTTCCCGCAGCACTTGCTCCTGCTGCTCCAAGGTCAAGTCCAAATGTTCCTAGTTGGATAATTTGTTCGCGACCTCACCTGGTTTGCGCCGCCTCATGCGGCAGATTCGGAAGAGCACTAAGTGCTATAGGCATATCGTCGGTAGTGAACCTACCCTCTATGCATACATCGAGGCACAGAAAGATTCTTCGAACAGGCTAGGCTTCCCAGTATTTTGTACTCGTTTCTAAGCACGCCCTGCCGCACCCTTCTTTTCAAGTATCAACCATACGCTTGCCACAAATCGACCATCTCGCTCAGAATCGTCGCTCCCATTACCATTCAAATTCAAGTGACCAAAAGACTGGGAAGCTGGATCCATACTCAGCCAGCTGGGCATTGGAATTTTCTACCCGTGGCGTCTGCAGATGTGATGAAATTAGTATAATCCGAGCTGATCCACGAGGGCGCGAACAAGTTCAAACTTTCCTGAATGAGCGGCTGCAACCGTAGATGAAGGTTCATCCCCATCTTTCAGGATTATCAGGACTCTCTGTGCACTCAAGCCATGGGCAGAGCCGAGTATGGGCATTGAGCAGTATGGAAATGATTGCCAACGATAATCAAGGCTGCAGGATATGGAGACGGCAAAATGT
>JABFAI010000077.1:0-104637 GCA_013266175.1 Fusarium gaditjirri | reverse complement strand
GATTATAATAACTTTAGTATTAATCTCAATAGGCTATACATAATTAAGAAAATTAAATTATTCTCCCCCTTCTTTACTCCATATCCTGTAGTTGTGCTACTTTGAACTGGATATTGTTCTGTCCAATTAGCTCTAAAGACCTATGAATCATAGCATATACTTTGCTCCGCAGCTCTCTGTTGTCATCTTGGTCATCCAACTTGACCAGCAAGCGCTCATCGCTCTCTTGGAGGGATAGGGGCGCTTCTGGGTTCTAGCCGCTATTGGCAACTTACTAGACATAGTAATGAGAGTCAAACAAGGTGTGATATAGTGGTTCAAATGCGTTTGATTTTGAGTTTGGTTTTTTTAAATTTCAGTTTTGATTTATAGTGCAGAACAGACGCCTTATATAGGCAGAGAATCAATGCCAACTTAAATTCACATGGTACCCGTTTGCTGCTACGTGAATGATGCGATATTAATCCAGAATTGGAAAGGCCGTTGACAGAACGGTTTGATTGGGCACCATGATTGCACGTCAATCCCGAGTTGTCAACAATCTAGCTGAACTCAGCTAAGGAGATTATATAACTACCTAGCATAACAGCTGTTGTAACCCCGCTCCGCTGTGTCGCAGCGAGCTGAACCAGCACAAGCCAGGCTCAGGACCCAAGGTAGTTTTTCTTTCGTTGAACCTGACACAGAGACACATGAGCACGAGCTGGGCCAATTAACTGATTTCCTCACCTATGCAGGCACGACGTGGAAACAATGTGGCTATCTGAGAAACCGAAAGCAGGCTTAGGCCTTGGAACTCTGTGTTGGATGTTCTGAATTGTGAGTGATATCTTGCCCTGCTTTACTATCCCGAAAGAGCTGAGCTATGCCTTGGGTCCATTGCCTCGGAAAGGGCAATTCGGGGGTCTGCTATTATATCTGGAGAGGGCTCGTTTGGCGAGGTCCGTTACTACCGACCCAATGCAAAGTCATGTTTGCGACAGTTGGCCAGGCCGCTGGCAATTGGTAAGTCAAAATTTCGCCAATAGTTCAAACTAAAACACAGGCATGAGAGCAGCAGACCTATATTTCCTTAATAATTAAAGATATACTGCTCAGACTCTTACTCAATTACTTAGTGCCGACCCTTGACGTGTCTATCTCTGCCATCATGGCAGGATGCCCACAACGCTCATACGAGCTTTGTCAAAGAAAAGGACATATAACATGACTATGAAAAGATGAACGACAAGAAGTTGCAGCAATGCATCGTGGTAATTTAACAGATCCGCGGGTACCGAACTTTGCCGACAGTACCCCGACTTTTGGGGGCCAATGCTGCATAACCATTTGCCCACCATAAGTTTAAGTTTTAGGCTGCTGATGCGCAATTAGGAAATTACTGAAAGTCTGAAACTCAGTGATGCAGCGCTACCACTGTAAAATCATTTTTGACGGCCGTTGACGTCCTATTAGCCTCGTTGTGCGCCCGCTCGTTGTTGAATGGTAATTACATATAAACGATATCTCATACCCAATGGCTACAGCGACTGGGTCTTAGTCTTTAGTCTTTGATTTTTACTCTTCGACCTTGGATATCGCATTGCTCTTTACTGTCGCTGGGGTCGTCGCAACAGCAAATCCGCCACGACCGTTTTCACTCCCGTCAAGCAACGCTTCAGGCCGAGCTGCCGCAATCGAAAAGACGCGTCAAGGCTTTCAGTACGGAACGGATGATACCCTCATCGGTATCGATCCATGGCCCTCGGGACCACTTGGAACAGAAGCCGTCAAGGCGCACTACATTGCATTTGAAACAGCTGAGGCACCTGTCTACCAGCATATAGAGCAGGACGTTGCCCACGCCCAAGCATCCCTAAACGGGGTAAGCCATAAGAATACAGCCTGTAATGTTCACCATTGCTGTTGCTAATTCTTCCATTCCAAGACCCTTCCCCTAGACTCTTTCGAAGATTATCTGAAGCTATACGATGGCCAGTGGCAGAACAGCGTTCCAGACGGCCTCGCTGAAGGAGTCCTTCGCAATGCCAAGTCTGATCTATTGTTTTCAATGGAGCGCCTCTCAGTGCACCCTGAAAGTTTAAGGCGAGTCAAACCACATGAGCGCATAGCACTGCACGTCGAAGACAAGATTGCACGAAAGATCACGACAAAGACGCAGAGTTCTCTCCAGAGAGAAGGGCGTTTGTTCATAGTCGACCACAGTAGTCTGGCGAATTTGACTTTGACAAAAGGCCGCTATTCTGGTGCTTGTGAGGCGCTATTCTTCATTCACCCTGTCTCACAGGAATTCCTACCACTGGCCATTCGTCCCAACAATGGTTCGCCTTTGGTCTACACTCCTCTGGATGAGGACAATGACTGGATTCTAGCTAAGATACTTCTTAATATGAATGATGTCTGGCACAGCCAGTGGTATCACCTCGCCGCATCTCACCTCTCTTCTGACCTCATCTATATGTCAGCTACGCGGTCATTCAGCGACATGCACCCAGTCTGGGGTCTGATTCGTCGCTGTAAGTTCTACCAAGATTTACTCAAATAGCAGAAATGATGACATCGTCTAGTGGGCGTCAACTCATTTGCATACCGCGTGGGAGCGAGCACATCCCTCATCAACCCAGGCGGGGACATCGAGAAGAACTTTCCTTGGAATGGCGACCAAGCAATCAATTACAGTAAACAGGTTTGGCATTCCGAGTGCGCCCCCTGGCAGGTGAACTATCTCGAAACAAAGCTTAAGCGACGGGGTTTGATAGACTGCGATTACGGCCCTGAGCTGGAGTCTTTCCCATATTACGAGGATGCATCGGTCATTATGGGGGCTTTACGAACGTTTATCATCGCGTACATTGACGCATACTACCCTTCGGACGATGACATCGCCGCGGATGACGAGCTTGTGGCATGGTTCCGTGAGGCAACCCATGCTGCCTCTATAGTCGACTTCCCCGACTCCATCACTACAAAGTCGGAACTGGTCGCTGTTCTCTCCCATCACGCGTATCTCATCTAGATACTTCATGGATCACTAAATAGCAATAGTCTTGTGCATTATAGTGCAGTTTTGCCGATGCACCCGCTGTCACTGTATCAACCGCTGTCAAAGGACAAGGGAATCTCTAGCATCGTGCCATTTCTCCCTGACCTAGAAGCCTCGATACAGCAGATCGCTCTCGTCACAGCGTTCAACCAAGCACAGATGGCTGATACTACTGATTCGCTGCGTTTTCTCTTCAACGAACCTGAGTTCCATGCCAGAATCAATAAGGAGGCGCGTGCAGCTGCCAAAGTGTATTCGGCTACTTTATCCAAGTTTAGTCAAGACGTCAAAGAGAGAAAGCTTGGGGGCAATGGGCGTAGTCAAGGAATGCCGTTTGTGTGGAATGTGTTTGATCCGAGCACGGCACCTGGAATCCTTGCCGCCTAAAATACTCCTGTCAAGGACCAGGCGGACAATAGGATGTTTCGATCGCGACACTAGCCTCGAGTGTATACCGTTCTATGTATGTTTTATTCTATGAACGTTGTATGGCCCATGAGGAAAGACGTAATGCTGAAGGCGCTATTCGGGATGTAAATGTACTAGATTGTTATGTTAGTCACCACAATTAAGAGACGAAAATCTGCTGAGAAGCTGACAAGGTTGAGAGGTTAAAAGAGGATTCAGCCCTGACACAAATATAAAAGACACAAATTGACACATATGGGCAATGTCATCCTTTTTGGCTTTGTGAACAAGGACACGGTCGAAATCTACAATATCTCAGCCAGCAAGATCATGAACACGGCCAGAAAGGCCTTTCTCAAGGATAGTTACATGTGCGACACTACCAAACGGCCCATCAACGGCAAGTGTACTATCAGCTGGAAATGCCAGGGCGACCCGGTCACCGATGCTCTCGAAAAGATGGCCAATGTCTTCGACGAAATTGGCGACCAACAAGGCCTTGCCCTGCAAGAAGCCCACTACTCATCCAGCCAACATCAACTAGCCATGCAACCACAAGTCCCGCACTCATCATGAAACTGTCCCAAGCTGTAGAACCATAAAGGCCTGAATCCCACTTGCTATAAGACCAACAAAGCTGGACCACTCCGTCGGAGCTGCCAGATAAAGCGGCGGTGCTATAACCGTGCAGACCAGTGCTAGCAACATCGGAGGTACCCAAGTACGCTTCCGCAATCGAGGATCCGCCTTTAATGGAATCCCTGAAATGATCAAAGTGAACCCCTGCGTGATACAGCTCTGCATGAGAAACCAGAAATCTGCGTCTTTTGTAGTTCCTGGTGAATGGTCTGAGTAGTTGTAGGCAAGGGCAAAGGTCCAGACGTTGGACAAGGTTGTTCCGACGAATGTCAGCCAAAGTATTGTAGTGAATGTCTGTTAGGTTGATGTGAGCTTATATCCAAAATTGATTCCAAGGCATACATACACCAGACTGCGTTGCAAGACCTGCTTTGGTATCTTGAGCCGTGACTTTCGTCACCTCTTGGATTTTGCGTGCTATTTCGGGCCTAAATCATGTTTCAGCTTTGTTTCTATACCTTGAACTGACTGTATTGCCCAACCATCTTGCAACAGTTCGAGGATCTTGCGAATGCTCATGGTATAAGTTGAAGGCGCTTTCAAGAAGATCCCATCGCTCGGAAAGCACCAATCGATAATCGGATGTCAGCACCCCCGCATCACCTGCATCAAGCAGTGCACTCTCTATATCGGCGGCGAATCCAGTGATCCTCTTGAGGTTCCCCAGCGAAGGCTGGTGTATTTCGTCCCCGGCTAAGAGATTCTGAGAGAGAAACGAAATAGCTCTGCCCCAGTAGTAAAGGATATGTCTCTCCTTCAGGTAGAGACTGCTGAACACAGACTGGCCCTTCTTAACATCTTGAATCTGAGTTATGATTGTCTCAAGATCGTCCAAGTCGTTCAGAGCTAGTCTCTGTGCAGCTGCATCACCTGGGTTCAGATCCCCAGTCAGGATTCGCTGGTAGAAATGCTGACAGTAAAGAAGAAGAAACTGGTCTAAATTAGACAGGCTTCGCGCCAAAGCATATAGTTCCTCGTTTGTGAGCGCGGGGCCGTAGTTGCTGTTGATAATTGCCTTCGGTGTTTGGGTTGCTGTTGGCGTCAGTGATCGAAGCGCAAGCCCGCCGCAATCGGGAGTACATACAAGGGGAGAGCCATCCCACGTTGGTTCGCCTGTGCGGGCCTCGCTGTGAGGTTTCCCCTTGGCTGTAAGATGTCGTGGAGGCCATAGTTGAAGCCTCTTTGATCCTGCGGCTCTATGGATTAATGATAGACTAGATGCCTTGGACAGGCGGGGAAAGTTTTAGCGGAATTTATTGACTTGAAGTAGTTACTGACAGAGGCGCAGCTTATCGGTGGTGGCGCAGCATATTTATTGGTGGAGGCGCAGCCTGAAAATGTTTCAACCTATGTATATGTCCTCGGCCAGTGTTCTAGTAAATATTATATTAATAGCCTCAAATTTAACCTTGTAGGCATCAATTAGTCAAATAAGTAATGGCTATGGCTGTGGTGAAAGAATACCGTTTAAGTTAAGTTATCCCACCTAGATTCTTTGCCGACAAGTCACCTTCTTGGCAGCCTGGATAATACTATCCTATAGCCCCATCAACCTGATAAATAAATCGGGAAGCTATTAATAAAACTACATTATCTTAATAGGGTCTCATTTAAGAAGGCTATCTACTCTAGTGGAAGCTTGAAGCTTCTTACATCCCGCTTAAAGTAATCTTTCTGTCGATAGTTGGAAACAAGAAGATAGGCCCAGGTAAGGAATTCGATAACTATACTCCATAGCCACGAATAGGAATCTCCAGCATTCCAGGAAAGAATCCTCTCCTCGTGAAGTTCCTCAATGTCATCCCGTCTCAAGGCCTCGTAGGTTTTCATCACATAACGCACTCCCCAGGCTATCCCCTCTTCAAGCGCGTGAGCGAATAGGACACCGTCTTCAATCGCGATGCCAGTACTTTCGCCCTGAAGTGGCATCTATTTTGACGTTAGTTGATATGATTATTGTGAAGGGGATAAAGTACTTCAGTTACAGCATGAGCGGCGTCACCTAGAAGAAGCACTCTCCCCTTCCTCCATCTTCCCCCAGGAGGAAGCATGTACACAGGATACAAGTACCAGTCACATCCACTTATGATAGGCCTTGGACCTTTGATGCTGCCTCTTTCAAACCGAGCAAGTATATCCTGCTTGATTGTGACTTGGTCTTCCTTCAACGCTTTCCATCCTTCACGTGCGTCTGGATTCTCTGCCATCGGCATGGTAGCTGCTGCATGTACCTTCTCCCTTGATGGTTCGAAGTACGTCATCAGGAACAATCCATGCTGACCTTTGATGATCGTAGAATCCTGGAGCACAGGCTTTCCACGCGATGTTGTCACACTAATATGCGTAGGAGAGTCACCTTGGACGTGTCCGTAGGCAATGGCACACCCGGAATACGTTGGTTTCCGTAGATGATCCACAGCCGTCGACCGAACGACGGAGTGTATACCATCGCATCCCAGCAAAATATCGCAGTTCATGGACTCCTGAAACTCATCATCAACCTGTACGGCGACACGAACTATTCCTTTATCGTATCCCGGACCGTCTACCTGTTGTATGTCGGTGACTCTCGCACCATAACGCAAGTTGACCCGGTCCCTGGGCATTTCAGCAATGGCATCCACCATGCACTGAATAAGATGGTGCCTCATAACTCTCAGCACATCTGTCTGGGGGAATAGCTGGCCCAGCGTCCGACCTGTTCGAAGAGCCACGACGTCGACGCCTCGGACCGAAATACCCAGTTTCCGTAATCGCGATCCGATGCCAAGAGCATCGAGGTACCGTAGCGTCAAGGGTTTTAGCATAATCGTTCCTCCGAATGTTTCGACTTTCGGGCGTAGCTCGAGAATAGTGATACGAGGCGCCGAGCCTCGAATGGTTGTTTGCGAGAGTGCGAGCGCGGCTGCAAGGCCCGCTGGACCAGCGCCTATAATGATTATATGCATTATATTGGCCGCGACAGATTGACGAGCAGACCGTTACTGGGTTTGAAACATTAAATGGAAGATGGATCAAAATAGTGACGCTCCCAGGCAGCGATCTTATAGTCGCAGGCTGTGATTAGGTTGAGAGTTTAAAAGAGTCTTCAGTCCTCACACAAAGTCAAAGGACAAATATTATCACATATAGGCAATAAACTCCTTGCCCTCGTCTGAAGATGTAGCTTTTAGCCAAAAGCTAGATGTCCTATAGTAATAGGAACGACACAAAAGGCACTTCAATAAAATCTCTATGATGATGTATGCTCTCAGCCAACAAGTGTTGACTGCAAAAGGCGCGAGTAAGGAACATAGCACCTCAGAGTAACTGAGATCCGACGATACCCACGGAGAGGCATGTTCATGGCCTATTCAGCTTTCACTTCTCGAAACCTTCTGAGGGCCGATACCATCAGGATGTTATACAATGGTCAACAATAGCCAAGTGTAAGCCATCACGGTATAAATCAAGAATGAAGCGAATTTAATAGCCACTTATCTCACTTAGTTGCTCCACAAATCGTATTGGTCGTGTTGGTCGCATGAGACGGTGGAGTTGTGTTCTCTATGCTGATTGAAGCTCTCAACCACAAGCCCCAACTACAGATAACACGTCTGGTGGTAGAGCGCATTTCCATAAATCTTCACATGAACTTTACTATACATCTATCCAAGCCTTAAGTTTTTGGCATTTCCTTCCCTGGAACCAGACAAAATAAACCCTAACAAGGGCATCGCGTTGAGAGCTGAGAAGATGATTCAGAACAAGCATCGTGGAAGCTTTTTGGGTAGAAGCTTATATTGTGAAAAGGATACCGTGTCCTCACCACTGTGTTGGCAGCCTAGAGTTTAATCTTAAAGTCAGCAATCTAATCCATAGCTTCAGAACAAGCACGCCCGGAAGTTCCACTCCGTCATAAAATCATGCTTCCATTGAGGAGAAGTCGTAACAACAGCCAGCCACACGTCTTCTCATTAAGTGCGCGATAATGCACAAAGCCCGATTCAGATTCAATGTCTTGAATTTTATGTGATTTCACTGGCTTCAATCACAGAGGTGGCTGCCTTGGCAGGCAAATAGTCGAGGCTATCACATACCATCGCTGTCACACTACAGGACAGCTGAGTGCCAGTACGTACTATGACAGGGCAATATTGGTATTTTAGCTGGAAATAAATAGGCCTGGTATTAGTTTATATGCATCCAAATACCCTTGATTTGAGGGAAATTACTCGATACATAGCGACATATGTTGGCCTATACTCGCTACTCCATTTTCTATAGAGCAATCATCATCTTCTTGGAAGTAACGGCCATAGCCGCTGTGGTAGCTACCATTCTGGGCCTTAAGCGCTAGTGATGTCTCAAAAGAGTAGCTGAAGTGCTAGAGCGGGCTAGCCTAGTGGCTCTTCGCAGCGACTAGTGAATCTAGATCGCTAGGGCCTAGTTAGTGGCTAGCTGAAGACTCGGTAAGATGCAAACATGGCTTCATTAAAGGACATTCAGCACAGTCTCGTATATCTTGGCATAGAAAAAGAGGTCCAGTCCACCAGTCACGATCTGAATGCGTATCTGTCACATACTTTAGCTTCAATAATGACTGAAGCGAAGACATCTCAGCTGCAGATAAGTCTGTCGTCAGCAGACCATAACTTGGAATAATCTTGAAGCTATATATACAAGCTATTCAACCCGAAATGAATTGAACATCCCTCATCACAACCATTTCCCCATCCATCCAAGAACTCTTATTACACCATGGTAGATTTCACCGGCGAGACCTTTCCCATTACGGGCATTTTTTCAAATGTTGAGCGCAAGACCGACAAAATTCCCTACGCTCCGGGACTTCCTTGCCGCCGTGAGATAACCCACTACTTCCCTTCTGATGACCCCTTCACACAGAAGCAGTGGACTCTCATGGTTCTGGCCCTCAATCGCTTCAAGGCGCTTGAAGTGGATGAGAAGCTCTCTTACTTCCAGGTCGCGGGCATCCATGCTTATCCTCTGCAGCCATGGGATGGCGCTGCACCTCCCAACAAAGACCCCAAAGACCCCAATAAACTTCCTCCTGGCGCGAATCGCTACGGAGGATACTGTGAGCATAACACCATCACCTTCGCGACGTGGCATCGACCTTACATGCTGCTTTTCGAGGTACGTGCAATAAGTTCCCTTCCTACTGAGACGACCTGTTTCTGACATGTAATTCAAGCAACTTGTGTGGACTCACATGCAGGACCAAATCAAAGCCTGGAAGCTTGACCCTACTGAGGCTGAGGAGTGGGAGAATGCAGCTCGTGAGTGGAGGCTCCCCTACTGGGACTGGGCTGGTAAGCAGTACAAGCAAAAATACGCACTCCCAGAAATCTTTCGCTTCGATAGGGTAACCACCTATCCTCCCGACAAGCCCAGAGGCGAGCCAGGGGTCGAGAATCCCTTTTACAAGTTTGAGAACCCCATGAAGTACGAAAATGGTGACCCAAGGCCATTTGGAGACATGCCAGAAGGCAAGACTGACTGGAATATCCCGGACCACTTTGTAGAGGGAGATGAGGTGGAACCCGATATCACGCTGCCAGTAAGCTCCCCTCCATTTCCCTTGGCCTTGATTCTCGTTAATATTATCTTTAGTGGAGCAAATGCTCAGCGACAAGTCGTTACGGTTTACGCAGTCAAGACGGCAAAAATTGGACCGGCCTCCAAGGTTTCAACAATTTTGACGAAGCCAACTTGACACTTAACAAGTTCCAGGAGGGCTGGTATCCTCCCTACGAGAAAGGGGACGAAAGGCGAGACAACTTTAAGGGACCTGGCACACTGACCGATGCTGTCAATCGTCTGTTCTCTCCCAAGTATACGGATTCCTGGGATACCTTCTCCAGTACCAAGTGGTGGAATGAGAGTGCTCGCAATATCAGTACCGGTTATCTTTCCCTGGAGTACATCCACAACAACGTCCATGTAAGTAGACTTCAACTAGAACTGATTGATGAGGTATTAACTTGCTGATCAGAACCTCACTGGTGGTTCAAATTCCAAGAAGAAAAAGGAAAACCAGACAGGAGGATGGGGTCTTGGTCACATGTCGGACGTTCCTGTGTCTGCATTTGACCCTATCTTCTGGCTCCATCATTGGTAAGTGGAGTGCCTCGGCTGAAGCTCCTTGCTAACACTTATCAGCAACATCGATCGCTTACTTGCCATGTGGCAGTGCTTGAACTGGGATGCCTGGTTTAACAAGGCCCCTTACCAGCAGAATGTCGATAGGGTTGAAGACAAGAAGAGGGATGCTTCTCTCCTGCCTTTCCACCGTGAGAAAACCACGAAGCCGGAGAATGGGTACTGGACGTCAGATGATGTCCGAGACTGGGCCGTTCTAGGCTACCAGTATGATGATCTGATCCCTAAGCCAGGTGCAATTGATCCCGAAACGAAGCTATTGAACGAGAAACAGTTCAAGATTGACCTTGCAGAGCACATCGAGGACATCTATCCCAGCGCTCAGAAGTACTGGAAGGCAGTCTACGAGAACAAGAGCAAAGAAGAGAATAAGGACTTCTTCGGGCCTACTAACACTAAGAACGAGACCTGGAATGACTATGTCATTAACGTGATTTACGATCGCTATGCCCTGAATGGAAGTTCCTATTCCATCCAGTTCTGGCTTGGCGGCGATGGTGAGAACCCTGACACGACATTCCGAGACGAGGAAAACCTCATCGGCCAGGTCTACTCATTCGCTGGAATGGATCCCTCCACCGAAGTCTGCTCCAACTGCGCGTCCCAGAAGGACAAAAAGGTGCTCTCTCGGGCTCAAGTTCTCCTCACCATTCCCATCATATCTCAAGCCCTGGACCATCGCTTCGAATATATCGACACCACCAGAGTCGACGATGTCATTGTCTATCTCAAGAAACATCTTCGATGGAAGTTTGTGCAGTTCGGAGGAATGGAGAGATCCGCCAAGGACTTCCCCAACACCACCATCTCCGTGCTTAGAGGCATTGGCAAGCCTCAGACTGCTCCAGACGACGAGACGGAAATCCCACCTATTTATGCCACATATGAAATTCTGTATCAGACCACAGAGGGGAAGACCTGCGGAGTAACCCAGGAAGACAAGTTGCTTGGAATCTCTCAGGCCAAGAATTTTCGAACGTTCAGCGATTAGTGGCGTTTCTAGGGTAGCTCGTAGAATCAGAAATCACGTCAATTTGACTCGTCGCTACTAGAAGCAGGACTCAGGCTACGGGTTTTTGGTCTGGAAGTAGAGGTTTTTATTGGCTAGCAAAGTTTTGTATGCTTCTGAAAGTCGATCGTTTACAGACGGACCGCTTCCTAAAGCACCATTTTCTTATCACTGGACTTTTGAGATTAGACTTGCAAAAGGGGCTAGAAGTAGATCTCGATTGCAAAGAAGTAAAATACAAGCATCTCTTTACTCCCTGTACCTCAATTACCTTGGACTATAGTACTCTCCGCTTAGCAAATATTATTGCATGGCGATGGCGATTATCACAATGAAAGTAAAATTGCTACCCGCTCTGCTTATCGCATCAGCGTCTGCCGATGTAGGCTCTTGCACCGAGGTAGCCCCAATAATTCACTAAGGTATTGCCTCGCTAGCCATTGCAGGATGTATGCCTTGAAGCAGTCGGATCAGACGTAGGTGCCTGAGCATCTGTAGCAGACGGGACTAACATCGGGTAGCACGACAACCAGCGTTACCTCTGACCCTGTGATCGTTTACGCTGCCGTCACCCCCACCAGGACTGTTACCATCGCTATTGCAAGTATCAGGAAGTCCACTTCTATCCGTTATTAGACCATATTGCTGACTGCATCGTAGACACCAGACCCCTACCTTGAAACCGAAGTTAATGTAAGTATATCGAAATGCCCATATGAGAAAACCAAAACGCTAATAGAAGACAGACCAAAACAGTTGTTGAGACCGAAGTGAATACGCATGTATTGGCCTCCTATAGTATAGCCAGCTCTAACTCTCTTTTGCCTTACAGAGACAACCTATTTCGGCCTCCCTCGAATCGTGCTATGGCTGTTCAATTAACCAAGAACATACTCAGGTCAACAGACATCCCATCCTATGCTGGATCCTGCACAGATGCAGAAAAATACAGCAGTGCTTGCGCCTGCATGGATGTCCAAGCAACTACCATCGAGGGAACCGGTTTTATCATCACTGAGACCATTGAGCCTCATGCTGAGACGGTTGTCAATGTCCACACGGAGATAAGACCTGCAGTGACCATCACTCTTCCCGGGCCGCAAATCACCGAAACAACAATCGCAGACGCTACCACAGTTCCTACCTCGTTCACTGCTGATGCAAATACCTCCATCATCACCCAGCAAGCCACGGAGGTCGACAAGACAACACCCACCAAGACCCGCTCCGTCGGACCAATGTGCACCACCTACACGCCCTCACAGACCTCATGCAACTGCAAATTCAAGGTCCTCTGAGACTAAGGAGTTAACGTCGGTGGATCAACCTTTGCAAGAAAGATAGACTTCAACGTTTTTGTCGGAAGCTTTGAGGAGTGTATCCAGCGCTGTGACAACAGCCCGAGTTGCCAGTTTGGAGATTTCGCGTCCCTTCCAGATGGCGGCCTCTGCTCAAGCCATAGTGGTAATCCCGGAGACTCTATCACTTCGTATCAAAGCAGCTCCAAGTATTTTGAGAAGCACGGAAATGTCGACTGCTCGTCTTTGTTCACAGTAGAGCAGGGAAATGTTCCTCAACGAGTTAAAGACCGCTACACTGTTGATAATTATGTACTAATATTCTTAAATAGACAATGCCGGTCTTTGTTTTCTTTATGAACACAATGATTTACCAGGGTTGCAGTGCAGTTATATCTTGGAATGTATTTTGGGACCTAGCTATTACCTGTAGATGCGGTTAACATCGGCATTAAGAGGTGCATTGGGTTGCCGAACCCCCCAGACACGTTAGATTCCAGCGTCCTATACAGCGCCTTGTATTACGAAGGGCGTACAATGAGTCATTCCCTATATGAGCATTCACGAGGATGCTTTATAGGAGCCTTTTAAAGTCTGGATCAATATAACACTAGACAAGTAAATTCTGCCAAATACCCGGTTTTTTTCTATTCACTCTGAAACTATTCACTACGCCTCTCACTCAACACAGCCAGTATGAGAGTCGGCTTCCTCGGCTTAGGAACGATGGGCACGCCCATGGCCCTGAACCTTCGTCGACAATTCCCCGTCACGGTGTGGAATCGAAATGCGGCCAAATGCAGGCCCCTCATTGAGGCCGGTGCCAAAGCGGCAAAGACCCCTTCCGAGGTGGTTGAAAAATCTGATGTCATCTTCACAATGCTCTTTGACGGCAAAGCAATCCAATCCATGATCGACAACGAACCCGATAACAGTTTCATGAAAGCCATCCGTGGCAAAACACTCATCAACACGAGCTCAGTACCTGTCGACTTCAGCCATAAGCTTGCGCAGCAAGTCCAAAATGCGGGAGGGAAGTTTGTCGAGATGCCCGTGAGTGGCAGTAAGGGACCAGCGGAGCAAGGGCAACTTGTTGGCATGATGGCTGGTGACCCAGAGGTTGCCGAGGAGATCAGACCTGTTGTCAAGCCCATAACTACTTCCACCATCTACTGCGGTCCTATTGGGTCAGGCTTGAAGGCCAAGTATTCTATCAACCTATTCCTGGTGTCTGTGACAGCGGGTCTGGCTGAGTCAGTGAATCTTGCTCGAGCTCAGGGTCTAGACCTGGAAGCCTTTGGACAGGTTCTGAACAGCTGCCCTTTGGCATCTGCATACTCCAAAGTCAAAGTTGCCAAGATATTGAAGGGAGATTGGACACCCCAGGCTGCCGTCAAAGATTGCTACAACAGTACTGAGTTGATCAAGTCAGCTGCAAAAGGCGTGCAAGTTCAAACTCCGCTTATCCAAGTTTGCAATTCTCTCTATAAGGAAGCTCATGAGAATGGCTTAGGAGAGGAAGACATGATGGCTATCTATAAACTATTTGCTGAGACTCCTAGTAGAGACGCTACATAATTAGAGAGAACAAAAGGAGTCCATGACTCAATAGCCCATACTCACGCACTGCCTCATATATACTTAACCCCACTATCTGCCTTATTCTCTCTTACTGCAGGCGCCATGTCTTAGCACAGCATTATAATAGGATAAGCGGTAGGGCTAAGCATTATAGCTTCTCTATATGTGTCATATATGCAGCACGGTATTACCTTGCTGTATGGCTCCTGTGTTAGATATGCCGTAAACGCTTTTAAGTGGACAGTAATACAGTGAATACCGGGCCTTTCACTTATTAATCAGCTATGTCCGCCATATATATCCCCTGCTCTACCCGCAGATCTAATTCCAGAATTTACACTGCTGGGTTCTCCTCCACTCAGCCAACGACTCTTCTCGGGAGTGCCACAAGAGGTTACGGACAGACTAAATGCACTCTGTGATCAAGACGAAGTCAAGTACGAGGATATACCTGATGATTTGAAGGAATATGAGGTGAAGGAAGACTTGAATGCTGGCAATATAGAGAATTCTAGCAAGTAGTCATGCGATCAATACAGTTGTATTGACTGCTAAAAACCCCGTTCGTCATTGTGTCTCAATTAGATAGTTGAGGATGGAGCAACACAAATAACACTCCAGTCAGCTATATAGCATGTTCACCTATACTTTGCTACTCCCGGAAATCACAACCTTCTTCGATTGTAATTGCTCCGATACTTCCCATTGAATTTCATCGCACGTGACATAAAGTTGCTGGAATTTTGACCGCTGTTTCGGTTAGTGTCCTATCGGCCGTTTAAACCTCACATGATACCTAGAAACTTACAGTTCGACCACGAGTGCATTTTGAATAGATAGGATTTGTCTCAAAAGTTCCTTACATTTGAATTTCTGTTACCGGTTGATGATCATTGATAGATCACCTTACACGTGGATGTTGGTTGCACTATTATTGGTTTACATCGGCCGAAAAGAAGTCAAAGCGCCATGCTGTTAGTTCTATATCGGAAACACGGCACAATTATGTTGGTCTGAGCCAACAACATGCACAAAGGTCGGATAGACGGCGATAAGGAGTTACACTTAGGAAACAAGGTTATGCCATCTGAGCTCTGATGTAAAAATCATCGTGACCTTCCAGAGTGATATATCCCGATTTTACTTAAGGAAAAGTCTAGGTTTTATTCTATAAAGCCTTAACATTGCCGCTATAGGGATATTAAATTCAAAGCGTAAGAAAATAGAAAAAGGGAGAATAATAAGATGGATGAATTACAATAAAAGAATGTTAAAGGGTTAGAAGTAAAGGCAACCTTGTCTTGTGATCCTAGAATATGCTGTCGGCTCTAAGTGAACTTAGGGCTTCGACGAAGAGCAGAACAGTGTCACTCGTCGTCGACGGCCCTATGTTTCGTACCGTCAAAGAAACCTTAGCTGTGATATCAAGGCTGTCAAATTTAATGTAGATTGAGCTCTTGACACAAAAGTATAAATAACTCTAACTAAGTTACACCAGAACTCACTGGCGTTCCACCCATCAAATGGTTCTTTTTTTATCCCCCTAGCCCTATGTTGGTTCAGTAAAAAACATCTACCCCTACTCCCCGAAGTGCCAAGGTGGCGCATGATGTCTCTTTAAGATGCCGACTTTTCCTGGCCCTAACGGAGTTTGAACTTCTCGCTTATCCTTCCATGCTAACCGTCACTCCCATCCACACCCATGCGCATGCTCTGTTCTTTTCCCATGGCTATCGAAATCAGCGCTTTACCCATCGAAGTCCTCAGCCAGGTGATCAGTTATGCTGGCCATGACTCCAGGGATGCTATTATCTGTTGCTTGTTGGTTAATCAACTTTGGAAGCACACTTCACGACCCCTCGCCAAGATGACAGTGTTGAGAGTCTCGCCATCGGGTTACAAGTCTGATGTGTCCATATTTCAGACTTTCCTGCGATACAGTGTAGAACGTGCCCCAAGAAACACCCTATGCTGATACGCAATGAGAGGTTAGCTGGACAGTGTCTTATTAGTGCTGAGGAACGCGAGGGCTATTAGGAAACAGCAAGTTTGGTGGAACAAACACCTGAAGGCTTTGTTCGGTATGACGGACCTACGTGGCGGAATTGGCAGCTGTACGGAGAAGATGAGGAAGGCCCAGAAGACTGGAACCCTGATACACCAAACGGACCAGTGGACTAAGCCATATCTAGGTATTTAATGTTCTCTTCCCAACTTGTGTGAGGAGGGATTATTCGGTCTGCGTAGGACCTTAGGATTTAAGGCGGTAGTTGGAGGGAAGATTTCGAGTTTGCTTTAGACAAGAGCCGCCCGTCAGAAAGCCCAGACAGGGCAGAGGCCGCGATACTAGCAAAGCTACGATATTCCCATTACCCATTGCGAGCAAAGCGACACTCCTCGTCAACAATACAAACCTGGTGACTCTACACGCCTTGAGCGCGTTTCAAGAGTCTGCTAGCCCTCATATGCATCAGTTCGGGTATCTTCATCCTGGCGATATGAATGGAAAGGCTCTATGCGCATTGGCATACATCCAGCAGCACAATGCAAGTTGGCTTTTCTTTCTTACGTAGCCCGGGTCGGAGCCCGGATCCGGATCTGGGTCTGGGTCCCGGGTACCGGGTGATGGCTGGACGAAACGATTCACCGGACTTTGGCAAAGTCCGTAAAAAGGCCGCCCCGTTAACCTCTATTAGATTAGCATAGTTTGCAGCTCCACCTGAGCGCTGGCGCAGAAGCAAGCCCCTCTTAGTCTAGGTGATGCCATGTGTACCATGCCTGAGGGGCAATTCACTTCCCCGTCGATAACGGGAGCCATAGTTTGTGCCTAAATAGTCATTGAGCGTCCAAGGGTTTATAACACGTTAGACGATTTTAACTATCTGATATTTAGAGGCCAAGGCTACTGAGAAAAGCAAGCCAAGTATGACCCAGTAGCGTGCGTTGCCAGTACAAATTAACAGCCCAAGTAAATACAGACTAAAGTCATCCAGTACCTACAAAGCCCTGATGTTGACCAGGCCCCAAACTTATATAATTCCCTACCAACTATTGCAGTCACTGTGCCTCGCGCCGTTCCAGATCAACCATAACAGCGTGACTGGTTACATAGCTTGTAAACCGATCAAAGACTTCTATCTCAGCCTCTTTATCCACCAAACCAACCTCGTACTTTTTGAAGAGATATGCGAGAATGTAGTGTATCTCTGCATACGCCAGGTTCTGTCCAATACAGGTCCGTATGCCTTTGGAGAATGAACACATGTTGGCATCCAGAGCCTTTCCACCAACACCAAGCCAACGGTCAGGATTAAAAGTATCAGCATCTTCGCCCCAGAGCTCTTTACTGAAATTCATGGTGTAAGCTGACATGCCGATAACACTACCTGGAGGAACGACCTGGCCACCCACGACGAGAGGTTGGGCGTTACGGGGGACAGTTCGTGGAAGTCTCCCCGGCGAGGCAATGGCGAAACGTACGGCTTCACGGACTGAAGCATTGAGATACTCAATCTGTTCCAACTCCACCAAGGATGGTAAGTTCTCCGCATTGATCGCACGAGCATCCAACGCTTCAACAAGCTTCCTTTTGACCCGGCTATTCTTCGCAATCTGGGTGATAGCTACTGCTAGGGTATATGCTGTGGTATCAGATCCTGCTATGAGGAGGTCAACTGCTTCAGCGCCCATCTCCTGCTCACTGAGATCTGAGAGGCTAGAGAAGATAGTGCCATAAGAAGACTGGAGCGGACTTCGTTTGAAGTTGATTGCAGCCGCATGGCACGCATCATAGATCGCGAACATGAGGCGAGTCTCTTTGCTCGCAGCCTTGGCGATTCGTATGGGAATGCTTGTGACAATTCTTCGAAATGTCGGCTTGTACATGAACTTCCAAAGGACATTTGAAAGCGCGTCAAACGCCTCTAGAAAGTCTCCATTGAACCCTTGATCGCTCTTCTCAAGCTGCCCAAGCGGTTTTCCAATACTGTAGTGAGAAATGATATCGACAGTGGTGCATCTTATGGCGTTGAAAATGTTAAAAGGGCCATCTTGACTATCAATGCGTCTTCCGAGCTCTTCAATCCTTTCCTTGAGTAAGCCTTCTAGCTGTCCGATGGCGCGGCGAGAAAAGAATGGGTTAAGACGCCGACGGCGCTCTTTATGGAGGCTAGGAATATGTTCGGCAAAAACGCTGTGTGGAGTATTGAAACCGGCATAGAATGCTTCACTTTTGACATAAGTTGAGCTTTGGTTGTATATATCTTTATAAAGCTTAACATCATCGATGTGTAGCTCGTTGGGGCCAATTCGGATTGCTCTTGAATCTGATTCGTTGGCGGTAAGTAGAAGAATAACCCGAGGACGGTAATGAGTGAAACTTACTGTACTTCTCATGCAGCTTTTGGAATACACGTTCTGGGTTTCCTTGCTCAGAAACACGGAGCAGCCACGTTTGCGATAGGCAAGCTTCTTTAGGGCCGGGAAACTTGGCCAGGGGGTGAAGGTGAAGTTTGTAGAATCTGTCAACAGACGCGTACAAGAGATATGCAGCAGCTGATACAACAACGAAGCCAAAAATGAGGGTATGATGATCTTGGGGATCGAAGAATTCTGATGTATGGGCAAGGGCCCAGGCTAGTGACTGGTGCATCTTTCTGCCTTGAGTACGTGCGGTTCGAAAATTGAGTAGAGACTGAAGTGGAACGTTAAACTTAAGAAACTAAATATTGAAGCAGTATTCAAGGAATAAGAGCCTTTTAGTTTACTCAACATATGTCGGATAAGGGCCTTCCTATCCAGAACTACTTATCTATCAAACATGCCAGAGACCCCAGATGTCATGACTGCTAACGTCACACTGGACCGGCAACCTCTCGGTATACCGACTCACGGAAACGTCACGGGAGGTCCCCCGATCCGATGGGACCTGGCCAATATTCACCCCGCCTGTCTCGTTGGCCTTGGTGGCTTAGATGAGATGTAGATGCACCATATCCCAGAACACCATTGCGGACGGCGGGTCGGCTACGCTAATGTCGAGATGGATAAGGCAGATAATTATCTATTTAGTAATATGACCTCCAAAGAATTAGAGTAGTTCCTGTCCGTGATTGACATCCAGTATAGGTAAGACTTAATCCTAAAGCTTCTAATAACCTGGCTTGATCTGATAAATATACTATTTTATTAACCTCTGAAATTTACCAACTTTACTTATTATTTAAGTGTTTTAAATTAATTATTATTTCATAAATTATTAATACTAATAATGCTTTAATAATAAAATATAAAATTTAACAGGTTATAGGAGTCTTTCACCACTAACACAATCCGTAGCCCCTCCTGTTCCGTCACCATATTAAATCCAGCCTTCGGATCCCAGGTCCCCGGGCCGGGATAGTTTCCACGCCTTTCGCAATTCCATCCGGGATATGCAATGGCCAGTCGCTTAGCGCATTGGCATTAGGTGGGCTACGGGCAATTACATTATTTACTAATACTTTCACCATATATTCTTAAGTATTTCGATCACCGTAAATCAACAAAGTCATCATCTGTTTCTCCTCTCACATACACTCAGCATGGGTAGTTTCAGGGTCTGTATAGTTGGCGCTGGTCTGGCAGGCTCACTGTTAGCTAACGGGCTTATCAACAATGGCGTTGAAACAATTGTCATGGAGAGAGACGAGGAAACCCTCAAGAGGGAAGGATACCAGATCCGTCTCGGTGATCCTGCTTTGACGGGTCTGGCCTCGTGCCTGACTGATTCACAGTTGGAGTCGATTTTGCAAAGGCTCGGGAGATATTCTGGCTCTTCCAAGACAGCCCCAAGCATCTGCAACACCAAGTTCCAGACCATTGTGGACCTGTCAGCGCTGCCGACCTACTCCAAGTCAGCGGCCATTAATCGCGTCGTTCTGCGTGACTTGCTTCTTGATCCCGTCATTGCTAAGGGGAGGGTCAAGTTCGGCAAGCGATTCTCACATTACGAGATTATCGAGAATGGGGCCAGTGGAAACGAGAGCGTTAAAGTGAACTTCGCAGACGGCACGTCAGAGTTGTGTGATATTCTTGTCGCTGCGGATGGCAGCGGTTCAAAGGTCGGTGAGCCTTACTTTATCCTTATTCTCATCTCCCCATTATAACAGCTACTAAAGCCAATATGTAGATAAATAAGCAGATCGGGGCCAGGAATCTCGTCGACATGAAAAGTCATGTGTCTTTTCTGTCAAAAGGGAGCGCCACCAAGGCACGCTTGCGCCAGCTGCCGCCTCGTCTTCTGGACGCGCCAATTCTCGTGTTCAAGAATGGTATCTCTCTTTTCTATGCGCGTAGGATACCATTGACCCTGATGCTCTCCCATTTCACTACTGATATTGTGCAGTTTATCTGCCTGCCTCCCAACAGAAAGGCGGGGATCAAGAGCAACATGATGACTTCGACTTTGACGAGAACGAAGCATCGTTCTACTGGAGCCTGTCCGTCCCTCGCGAGTTGTGTCCCTTCGAGGACACAAGGAATATTCCCGATAAACGGCAGTTTTGTCTTGATATAGTTCGCGAATGGGCTCCTGAATAGTAAGCTTTGCGACCCATTGCTTGTCCATGTATGGCTCACTCACCTTGCATAGCCATGCCATGCTCTCCGCTGGAGCCAGTGATGAGGACAACATCACAGTGACAATGCTCCGGGCTAGTACAAAGCTCTCAAAGAACTGGCGGCAACGACTTCAGGCGCACAATGGTCATGTCCGTGATGAGGGCCACCCGCGTGTATGGCTCATGGGCGACGCTGTACATGCCATGCAGCCAAACCGGCAAGTCGGTTAACGATCGGCGAGTAAGAATCTGCTAACAATCCACAAGGGGAATGGGCGGAAACCAAGCCATGCGCGACGTTGCTGACATGTTTCCTGAATTGCTCGAACTAAACAAGGCGGCTGAAGCAGGCCCGATGTTGACCACTAAGGAGATCGAGACGAGGTGCAATGCATACGAGAAGAAGATGATTGACCGTTCTTTTGCTTGGGTGGCCAAGAGCGGGGGTACAGCTCAGCCAGTAAGTCGAAGCCTCTCTTGTCTTGTCATATTGTTGAAGATCAATGAGCTTGTTGAAAGTGCTAATTTTCTCAAGACCATCGACCTCGATGGACTTCTGGGCAGCGTCATATCCTTCCTAGCTGGCTTGCTGCTGCCTGTAGCAACCATCTTGTACAAGGCTGTCAAAAGATCTGAGCAGTAGAGATAGTCGGGGAGTCGGGAAGGCGAGATATGAAGGTGGCGTATCAAGTTGAAGTGATTACTATTATTGGTGCCTTGCCGGAGTTTCTGAAGGCCGAGACGGAGTCTGGACTTTAATAAAGTCCGGCATTGCCGGTAGTAGCGGATCGAAGCTGGGGTATTTATCTGGGGTTGTGGGGTAGGGTCACCTCAAGAAGTTGTAGTTACATACGTAGTGTGAATATTCTCAAGTTACAGTTACATATACAGATCGCTTGACTTGATTGAGTTGATTCCAACTTAATACTCGCTGTATATAGTTTGTGTGCAGCCTTGCAGTATGATAACCGGCCTGCCGATTATGTAGATTCTTAAGTAGATTCTTACAGAGAGAGTAACTGGCCCGCTAACTATGGAGTAAAACCCGATAACCGACGCATGCCAACTACGTTATTAGTTCATCACTCACTTCCCCGCATTTTGGCGGGTAGTTTTTTCGGTAGCGAGGTCTTAAATACTCCAAGCAATACACCGCCATCGGCTTTCTTGTTCTCGTCACTTTCCACTCCAGAGTAACAAGGTTATACTACAGACTTTTACGCAAGATGCCTACCAAGAAGCTCAGCGATAGCATGCGTCGGCGCTGTGCTGCAGCCTGCGAGAGCTGCAAACGCCGAAAAGAGCGATGTGACGGCAACTTGCCGTGCCGTCGATGTGCTATCCGACAGATTGCCTCGGAATGTCGCTATTCAGCTCCAAAACGGCGGGCTTCCATCTCCTCCCGCCAAAGTGCCAGCGTAGATCCAAGGGACCCCCTGGAGCCACTGACAGACATGCTGTTGAACTATCCGACCACTACCCTGGACCAGCCACTCCACCAGACGGCGAGCCAGCTTGGAGACTCCTTTTTGGACATCGGCGACACATTCTACGACACGTATCGTCTAGCAGAGAACGACCAACAGAACTCCGTCTATTTTGGGGATGCGGCCAATGAGTCGTTTTTTCGGCAGATCCGTCAACTCGTTGCTCGGGCCCTGGGGCCGTGCCCTTTTGTTCAACAGCCGATACAGTACCATACCAATCATGATCCCTCTTGTCCAATTTCCATGTCCGATCCCCCACCAAAACCCAGTGCTTCCCATGCAAAGCAGCTGGTCAGTTGGAGCATGCAGGCAACAAGTCACTTGCTGGGTACTTTGGACGAATCAGAGGTTCAAGTACAAGTAGAGGAGTGGCTGCACCAAGACGACAACGCTGCAAGCCTCTCCTCTGCAATTTGCTATTTAATCCTTGCAAATGGTGCACTTACCTGCCCGGAGGACGAAGATGCAACCGCAGAAGCATACTACTCATACGCAAGATGTCTGACAAATTCGAAATCGAGCCAAGGACCAAATCTCTCGTCAATTCTGTGTCACAACTTGATCGCTTTCTATCAGATAAACTCGGGACGAAGAGACGCCGCATATCACTCCATCGGGATCGCATGCCGACTGGCTTGCGCCATGGGCATCCATAAAGTGAACAAACCGCACCACATGAGCCACGCTGATTCTGCTTTTCGCGAACGTCTTTGGAAAGCATTACGGCTGTTCGACACATTCGCAAGTGGCTCTCTGGGCCGACCTATCTGCACCTACGAGACTCGCAACACAAAGGCCGAAAACGGCTATTCTTCCGCCATCGACATGGCAGCTATTATCGAGGCCGTCTTGAGGGAGGTCTACGGGTCTTCCAAGGTTTCACGGCATTTCATCGCAAGCATGACTCAGGAGCATCGCTCGTGGGCAACCCGCATGGCTTCCGGCCTCAAGACTGATGGGTTGGAGTGCGCGGAACAAGCCCAAGGCTGTGATTCAATGCCTTCCCTGGCATCCTCCAACATGAGGCAGTCATACTACTGGTCAATTATGCTGCTGACCCGACCTGTTCTCCTTGATAGAGCGGCGACACAGGCAATGCGTGGAGGTGCCAGTGATAACAGATATCGAGATGGACAAGGAACGACATCGCCATCACATCCCGACACAGCTCTTGTATATGCTTCGGTTGACTCGGCTGTACGCATCGTACGCTTGCTTCAGAGTGTCCTTACAAGGGACGATTTACCCAAACGGTTACCATTTCCAGTCCACTCGGCTTTTACTGCTGCCCTGACCTTAGGTGTCGCTACCTTTGCAGACTTGGACCATATCTTCCCGCTGCGATCAAATTTGGATATTGCTGGTCAGTTACTGCAGAGATTCGAAAAGCATGATAGTATAGCAAGGTACTACTGTCAGGTTACGCAACAGCTTCAATCTGCATGCGACGAGTATGTCGAGCAGCGGAACAACCGTATTGTTGAGAAACAGAGCCATCTTGTCGGTGAACTATTCGGACGTCTTCAAGAGAAGGCGCCTTTACCAAGAACAAAGCGTGGCAGGATGGACAGTGCATGGGGTGATGAGTCTATTGCCGTTCGGGAGCTGCAAACCCCTTCAGCTTTTCTACCAACCATCGGTTTGGCAGAGAATTCCGCCCTAGAGGATGTCCCTACTAGTGTTGGTGGAGGGTTTCCCGACCTATCCTTAGACTCATTTGAAGACTCTTCATTGATTAACATATGTCATATCGAAGATACTTCAGATGTAGGAAGTCTAGGCTTCTCTAGTTTGAGTTGGTTCCAATGAAAGCAAATTGGTCAAGATTGTAATATTATTTCACACAATTCTCTCAGGAGCACGAGTTACTAGAAGTCATAAACTAGATATCTAGCTTGTAAACCTTTCCAAGCTCCGTGTTAATAGCTTTCGCCGCAGTCTCCTGCTCGAGCATATCCTTTGCGGCAGTTACTTCCACTCTGTATGGCTTGATGATACTTATAAATGTTAGCACTGCTCCCAGAGAGAAGCTTAGGGTGGTCAAAATCTTACCTTTCATCATTCAAGCAGAAATAAATGCTGGTAGGCTCGCCAAGCCACTGCGCCTGCTTGACAAGGAATTCAGCTGCCGAGCCCTGAAACGGTCTTCCATCAAGATTTGCTCGACCGCCAACTCCCATGATTGCAATAGTAGGCTTGGGTGTCAGACATTGGGCGATGCCTTGATACACACCCAAGTGACTGTTGAACAAGATGCTCTTTCCGTCAGCAACGAAATTATACATCAGCTGGCCGCCATCAAAGTGCGACATGACATGTCTCTGACGGTCCTGCACATAGTCGGCAAAGGCGCGCGTCCCAGGGTCCATGCTCTCCATGGGCAGAAACTCTTTCATTTTGAAAAGACCAAACTGCATCAGCTTAGTGATGTCCAAGGTACAGTCATAAGGGGTGACTTCGCCGGTGAAGCGCTCTGCGGTATCAAATTCTTCGGGCAGGTCGTGCGGTGTGATTGCAGGGATCAGAGAGTGCAGAGAGGGCCAAACGTGGACTGCCGCTGTAGCGTACTTGACATGCGGCATAGGAGGCGCGGTCGGCGGTGCTGGAGCTCGATCAATGACGCCCTGTGCAGCCTTTCGGAGAATATCTTTGCTGAACAAGGGTACTCTTTCGCCACCACTGACTGGGATCAACTGTGCCTCTGGGACGCCGGCATCTCGGAGGCATTTGATAGCCTCACCGTTGGCAATAATCGTGGCACCTGTTCTCAGAGCGAGCTGGTCCGATCCAGGGAGGCTTTCTGCTGATTAGTCATTCGTCCGACTGGGATATTTGTTCAGACCTACTGGTCGAAGTGGGCGTGCGAGATGACGATGTAATCCAGTTCTGTCACATCCTCAAGCTCAAGATATCGTTTTAGACCTGCTGGTTTGTCGAGCCAAGTGTCGTGGAAGATATTCAAGCCCTTCCATTTCAACCTGAAAGTAGTTGTTCCTACATCAGCATGCCAAGTCAGTGATTTAGTATGTACTGGATGCCTGCCCAAGGTTGAGAAAGAATACCGTAGAACTCTAACGTTGCATCCGTGGCCATGATATGTTAACAAGCTCTTCAAACTGGCTTGCCGCGAAAAGGCTCTGTTTGAGATGAGAAGCTGAATGGAAAGGGTCTGCGATGATATAAATGTCTTTAACTCAAGAACTATCCCTAGGGTGGTTTGCTATGCCCTTTTCAATGCTTTAGCGACCTTTACTCTGGTTTTATGTTTACAAGATACTACAGGTACCAGTAGAAACACACTAAAGAGTTAGACACAAATGAATGGATTGCCTGTCCTCTGTTAAGACCCGATGGATGCGGAGGCGGGGGCGGGCCCGACCCGGCCGGCTTCCGGGGTTCCGGCTCCGGGTTCTGGGGTATCCGAATCTTGAATAAATCCGGAAAGATTTAAATCCCAATACCCGATAGAACCTTAAATGTAAAAGACTGTAGGCTTTTCATCACATAGAAAACCATTAGCTGCTTATTGACAAGATCTACATACCTCATTTACACCGTCCTTTGTCACTATCCAGATCGATACCATTCAAATTGCAAAGTCCAAACTAGTCCGAGCTGTATACAATAATGGCTTCCTCAAATCAAGTCAATGACGGCAAGCCAGATAACTGGGTGCCTGTACAGGAGTGCCCTTCTTTCCAGCCCCGCAAACTGAAGGTTGTTTGCATAGGTGCTGGGTTTGCAGGGCTGATGCTCTCGTATCAGTACAAGCATGGAGACGTGCCTTTGGAACAGTTCATAGACCTCAAGATCTACGACAAGAACGATGACATTGGGGGGACTTGGTTGGTCAATAAATATCCTGGGGTTGCGTGCGACGTTCCCGCACATATCTACACGTTCCCCTTCGAGCCTAACCCCTCTTGGAGCCAATTCTACGCCACGGGTCCAGAGATATGGAGATACATCAAGAACACGTCGGATAAGTATAAGCTTCAGGAGCCCGTTATACTAAATTCTGAAATCATATCCTCGGTCTGGGACGATGACACTGGCAAGTGGCGCCTTGAGATCCGACAGGGTCACAGCTGTGATATCGTCCACGAAGAAGCGGATATAGTCATCAACGCCACGGGCTTCCTCAGCAAATGGAACTGGCCTACGATCCCTGGTCTAGACAAGTTCAAGGGGAAGCTCGTCCACACAGCTGCATGGGATACCAGCCTTGATTGGTCCGGTAAGAGAGTGGCCATCATCGGCAACGGTTCATCCGCTGTGCAAGTCCTCCCGGAAATGCAACCTACGGCAGCCAGGATTGTCAACTATGCCCGAAGCCCTCTCTGGATCAGTAGCGCGTTCGCTTCGGAGTTTACACCCGAAGGCAAGAACTTTACATACACTGATGAAGAGATCCAAGCATTCAAGGATGATGAGGACATGTTTTTCAAGCTCCGACATAGTATTGAACACTCATTCAATAAATTCTTCAGGGTCTCCATTAAGAATAGCCCAGAGCAGCAATACGCTTTCCAATTGTTCAAGGCCAAGATGGAGCAGGTACTCAACCACGACCCTGAACTCTGCGCCAAGTTAGTACCGACATTTCAGGTTGGCTGTCGGCGACTGTCTCCCGGCGAGAACTACCTCGAAGCACTACAACAAGAAAACGTCACCCTCCAAGATGAGCCTATCCAAGAGATTGTTCAGGGTGGAATCCGCAGCTTGACAAAGACAGAAGAGTTTGACATAATTGTCTGCGCGACAGGATTCGATGTCAGCTTCGTCCCCGGATTTAAGGTCCTGGGTAAGAACGGGGTTTCGCTCGCCGAGCAGTGGAAAGATATCCCAGAGGCCTACTTTGGGGTATTCGCCGCAAACATGCCCAATTTCTTCACTGTCAACGGTCCAAACACTCCTTTGGCACATGGAAGCCTACTAGCCGTGATGTCATTCACGGTAGACTACATATCGAGATGGATCCGCAAAATATCGACCCAGAATATCAAGTATGTTATTCATCCTTCCAAAGTTCACAAGAGCTCATATTAACTGAGTGCCACTTCACTTAGGTCAGTTCAAGTTCGTCAGGATGCCTTGGATGACTATAATGTTTACGCCCAGGAACTGATGAACAGAACTGTTTGGACTGGGGACTGCAGGTCCTGGTTCAAGAAAGGAAACGCCGATGGTAGAGTGGCGGCTATGTACCCCGGCAGTGTGATTCACTACAAGGAGATTTTGGACGAGTTTAGAACCGAGGATTTCCTGTATACATATTCTAGCTCGAACCGGTTCCAGTTTATGGGCGATGGCATGACGTTGAGGGAGAGGAATGACGGTGACTTGGCATGGTATATGCGGAAATAGTTTTACTAGAGCATATTTGGTCTCATACTTAAGTATTATACGTGCTTATAAGTTAAGGTAAAAGAGAGTAGTGATATGCCTCTATATGCAATACGCCTTAAATGAACATACTACTGAATTAATATCAGATACAGAATACAGGATACGTTTATGGTTCGTTGATTAATAGCTATACTTAATTGAGTTATATATCTTAAACTCAATTTGGCAGGATTGTAGATGTCAGCAAAATCAACGCATGTTCCATCATTTCTGAGCTGGCCGGGAACCTGTCGGCCTGCAAGCCTACCCAATGCTGGTTAATATCCAGGCTATTATAAGACAAAAGCAGTCGGTTTGCTAGTTCCTTCTTCACCATCACATTATACTTAAGAGAGGTTTAATAATATAGTTTGGAATTTTAACAAGTGGAGAGTGTAAGTCCTAACTCTACAACCTATCAAGGCTCTCAAATAACATCCTTTAGAAAGGCGAGCTGTCCTTTAACGTTCTCCTCAAAGACCTTGCCATGATAAGGGTCGAAATGGCCAGCACCCTTCAAAATAACCAGCTTCTTTGGCTCATAGGCTAACGCATAGGCCTTGAGCTGAGTAAAGGTCGGTGCACACATATCACTCTCTGCAACGACCAGGAAGAGTGGTGTGGGAGCGATGCGATGCATAAAAGCCAGAGGCTCAAATGCAACAAGGTTAAGGAGCGTTTGGGGTGTGACATTTGGAGACCAAGGCAGTTTGTCCTTTTCTAAAGCCTTGAGGAAATTGCAAAGGTTCCCATCGCTAATAAGGGCTTCAGAGTTTTGCTGGAGGCTCTCATTGGCGGTCTCGGCAAACATCTTGATCAGTGGGGCGGGTTTGCCTGCTTTGAGTTGTTGTCGGCTGCTGTAAAGTGATCCGATCATCGGTGCGAGGTTTGAGCTAAGTACTTCGCCGGATACAAAGGGGACTTGTGAAATCACCGCTCGGATACGGTGGTCGAAAGCGGCAGCATGCAGAACGGAACCGCCGCACATGCTTGTGCCCCAGTAGACAATCTTGGAGGCATCAACCTCGTCTAACGAGGCAGCGTAGTCAAATGCGTCCGAGTAGTCGCGGCCAGACTGTATGGGGTTTGTCTCGCTTCGTGGAAGACCGTCACTTGCACCCCAGTTGCGGTGGTCAAAGAGCAAGACCCCATAGCCAGCGGCTTGGAACCGCTGGGCAAAGTTGGGGCAAAACTGCTCCTTCAAACCGGCCAGCTAGAAGAAACGTCAGCAGATAATAAAGATATTTTCCGGGGTATACTCACTCCATTCGCCATGATAATGCAAGGGAGCTTTCCATCCCCGCTGGCGGTGTAGAACCAACCCCTAAGGGTCAGTCCGTCAACAGTGGGGAACTCGACGTCTCGACGACCTGGTGCCATTTTCTGTGAAATTCAAGATATAAATAAAGTTATTCAGAATGAAGTAGTATTTAAAAGATTTTAATAAGTGAAAACGACTTTATGATAGCAGATTTACTCCTCTTTAGTATATATTCAGACATCTTGCTATAACCAATAGACCCGCTCGTAACCGGAGCAAAAGTGCTTCCGGATGTCGGATCGGATCTGGGCCATATATTGGTGCCCTTCCGATTCCGAAAAGAAATTCATAAAACTCCTTTTATTATTCTGGATTCTTGGACTGGTGAGTATAGACTTGATTGAAGATTCCATTACTATGTAGCATGTAAGTTAAATAGTAAGTCGAAATCTGGAGATTATATATTCTATTAAGGTTTGGGAAGAAGAAACCTTAACGCGATAATTATAGATCTGCCCTCTAATACAAAGAAAGCTGTCAGAGGTAGTACTAATTTCTCTGTGCTGATTAAGCTGCTGGCCACAAGTCTCAGTTGTAAATAACACATCTGGCTTATAACTTAGGCATTATACCAAATGCCTGACCCATTGCCACAGTATAAAACTGATACGAGGAAGTGGTAGTACGAGTCATACGATTTAGCTTTTCAAGGGTCTGCCTGGATTTAATACAATTTATCCACTTCAGATGGGGATTGGTATCCACCTTTCATCAGCACGGATACCCAGATACGTAAGCTTGAAGGCGAAACAAAACAGCGAGGTTACAATCCGGGATTTTGAGTTTTGTCAATATCGGTATTTAATTTACCCACCAAGAGAATCGTCAGTTTTTGACTTTGTAAACTCTATTATAGGTCTTGGCAATTTAACAGTCGGTGAGTAGGTCAGAGACAGGCGTTCGTGATGGCCTGAAAAGGTATTTAGCTTGAAGTATTTATACCACAGCTTGGTACTACCGCCGTTTATCGTCACCTCAACACTCCATAAAGACCAGAACTACTAATTTCTCCACTATGCATTTCTTTAACATCTTGGTCTTGGCGGCTGCCTCTATGCCTTTGGCGGCTGCTGATTGCGTGCAGCGATCCACCCCTTGTGTAAGTGAACAAAGCCCCTGAAAATTGTACCAAGTACTTACAGCACATGCCAGTCCCCAATTGCAGTCTGCGACAGTTTGTCTGGTATCAACGTCTGTGGTACAAGGGAAAACCCTAGCCAATGTTCGTCAATGGCTGACGCCAACAGCGACTCCGGGTCTGTTTCGGTAAGTCTTCAAGGATGACAAGGGTCAGATGTGGGTAGCTAACGGTATTACAGTGCCAGTGCTGTAAAGTCTAGAGAAGGGTTGCTGGTCATGTTGCTTTTTACGAGACCAGATGGAGTTGTAGTTATGCGGTCTCCGACTTGTAATACTCAAGAGACGATCAGTGTCAGATTATAGATTCTATACATGGTCATTGCTATAGATAATCCAGTACATATCACCACTCAGTTGTACTAGCTATGTTTTATACCAACTCAACTGCCGATGTACGGCTTCATCGACGATCGGTTTACGAATATCCTGTTTGAGATCAAAGAGCTGATGTATAGCCTCGTAACTTCAGCTCTTACAGAAACTCTTCTCAGGCCAGCAAGAAATGCATCGAAGATAGAATAGAGACAAATTGTATAAAGATCTGAGCCCTTAAACGGTAGAAATTCAACTCGCCAACTCAAATTGCTCAACCTATTATATCTAGTTGTATCCTATCCACTATGCTGATTTCTCTCTTCACAGTGGGCATCTTGGCCGTTGGCGGGTTCGTCATGTCTACATATACCCTCAAAGTCCTCTTCCAAACAATCTAACGCCTTTGATAGTGCTCGAGCTGCTACCCACGAGGCTGTTGCCTGTGTGTCCAACAGGATGTCTTCCCCCGTAGGCGGAACCCGGTTCAGCCCAAGCTACAACTGGCAGACCACCTATGAGGGTCTTACCGATGCTACCAAGTGCGCTTATGATATGTATAAACAGTGAAACAAAGGTGGCGAGATCTAGAACACATGCCCTGATTGTACTTTTGTAAGCCTGGGCTGCTCTCAGCTTCATTGTTTCTGTGGCTAATTATCACCAGGATGGAATGATATGCACCTCGGCCGAGGGCCGTATAGGTGGTGATGAGATAAGATCAAGAATACTGATGCGAAATTATAAAACTTACCTGTTTATAGTTTACGTCCTGCTGTGAAGAGAAGTGTGGCGCTTAGGATGCTGAGGCTGATTAATAGCTTTAGGATATATATAGTACTACAGTTGCATTAGCGTGGCAGTTTGATCACAGACTTGACTCAAGACATCCATTTGTGCAAACTGTTACTAGGATAGATAATAGATATTTCAGAAAAACACTGTTAATAATTAAATTAAATTATCTCAATTACGCTTTTCAAGACTTGAATAAGCTATTCTAGAGTAAGAATATTAGTAGTGAGGCTTGTCTGAGGTGAGCACCTTGGCGGTAATACTAAGTGTTAGAGTTGTTGAAGAGCAGAATGTAAGGAACTTAACCGTTCGATTGACCTTATGGATTGCGATATCGACTACAGATCTTATACCAAGACCTTATCGCAATACCATAAGGTTTGAAGGTTTCTGCATTGTAGAAACAGACCTTGCAGAGAACCTGATTATAATAGCCTTGTGGCAAACCGCAAGAAGGAGGGAGAAGTCGAGAAACCATCCCGGGCCTTTAACTACGCATATCGGTACAGGGCATCAAATCGAGGGAAGGTCTCACAAGCTATCACCTCATGTAAGAGCTAAGGCATACTTATCAAGTTATATTGAGGTTCATTAACCTACTGAGGTTTGCAATTGGCTACTTCAATATGAGCGGGGATCCAGGCAGTTCGGCTTTCTCCTACATGATCCCTAGAACAGTTGCTGCGCTGTCTATCGTGGCAGTAGTTTTACTTGATTGGAGGGAATCAAGCGACTTTAGTAATTGAGGACCCTTTACAATTCTATTGTCATACTTTTACGCCACGGAAAGCTAAGGTGTGAGATGCCAAGACGGAGTTGTTTAATGGTTTTAGTTGATATGAAATGATTCCAAATCTTAAGAGGCGTATTACTACTAAATACATCAGTAATCATACTAGATAGTATAGTCTTTTATAAAGATCAACTTGATGTTATTGTATACTCCTGCTACTTGTATATCTAGGAAAGTAAAGTGTATTGTTTACAGTTGAGACTTGTGACTGAGAGCTCGTATCACCACAGGGAACCTGGCAAATCACAGAGTGCCCGGAGAAAGTAAAAGCCTAACCGCAAAGACCCCCTAAAATGCTGTGATTGGATCCAAATCGATGGGATCTAAGGAGCATGAAACCGAGATTTATTCTGCCAACATCTTTGATGCATATGGTGTGATCTAATGAGCCAATCGGATAGACCAGCGTGCTGCCGGGGCTTGTCGCATGTTTATGGCTATGGAGTAGAAGAGGGCTTGAAGCTAGATGGTAATCCTTGTGCTGCCCCTTTGACTTAACATGGCAGCTAATATGCTTGTTCTGTAACAGCAATTGGTGAAGGAAGTTCCTCAAAACTGTACATCTGATAGTGAGCCACATTAACAGAGTCTAGACCAGATATCACATACACAGTTAACGAGACAGCAAGCGCTGGCTTCAGGTAGGCACATTGGGCTCCAATTCCTGAGAGTCACTCCCCGCCAAAGCTTCGTTCATGCTTACCTGAACGATAACGGACGTATTGGGGTTCAGTACATATCGATTAGGTTAGTATTCTTAGTCATGGCGGCAATAAATAACTTAGCGTATTAGCAGCATTTCCTTAATAAGCCATTCTAATAAGAGGGTGATCAAAACCTTTAATAAAAGCTTGGTATTATATAAAGCTGGGGGAAGTCTATGCTAATTCCTCTACGTTTATCCTTTCATTCAACAGACTGCATCACTTATCACCTTGGCACTAAGAAACTATATGAATAAAGTTAGCTGGGCGAGGACAAAGCCTCGTCCCAACAACGTCTTGCAAAGGGTGATGCCGCTGTCACCTCAACAGTCTCTCAGATATGTTCATGCATAAGAACAATTGGTTCGTTATCCTAGCTATGGTGTCGTACAAGTACGATCTTTCCTAATCACCTGGTCTAGACTAATTCTCGGGCTCCTTCTTCAACTTGCTCTAAAAACGCCGTATATGTGTCATTCCAAAAACGGTTGTGAGGCCGGGAGGAAGGGACGTGCCGTGTCTGCCCGCTTTTAGTGAAGGAATACCTATCACTGTACGTTGATCGCACTAATACCTAATAGAAACGCCAAGACGGATATACATGCCGTCTTTTCATGAAATGTGACAGTCTCGTTAGGTTTGTAGCTTTTAGAAACTATTAGAATAGATACAGGATACAGAACTCAGATATGGACTGATCTCGACCAAGAGGCTTTGTGTTAGAGCCAATAATGGCTGCAGATCCCGCACAGCCACAATCCTCTATTTGGTGATATCGAAAACGCATCCTGCATTCCACTAAGACCAAGAGCTTTAATGTGGCTAGCTCGTACCGGGAGCAATCCTTATTGGCCAAGAAAGTTACCAGCAGGAATATTTAGTACATCGCACCATGTCTTAAGGAAGAGACAGGTTCAGCGGCCTATCACACACAAATATATCCAAAGTCAAATAGTGGCTTACGAGTGCCCATCTCAAGGCGTTGAGGGAATAAAAGTGTCTAGGCGCCACGGGGAGTAGATACACTGGGCTACAAGAAGTGTTCAAAGCTTTTGATGACAGGGGAGCATAAATTCCTGTACAGGAAGGTGGGACGGAAGTAAATCAAGCACTGAATTGTCTACCCTGCTTCGATATTCCTCCATATTTCTCGTCCAGGTTAACCTTGGCTACCCCAGCCATGTCTGGTAATCTAGTGGTGCTCCAGCAAGATGCTATCACCTCCATCGCGTGTGTAAGCGCCCTTCTGTAGAACGCTATTGCTACATCACTTCCAGTTGCCCCGGAGCAGTATTTGACTATCGCCGTTCCAGGCACAGTGATTGACCTTGACTATTATGAAGTTAAATTTAATAAGCTTATAGATTGTTAACATGATAGATATTTATTTACATATTCTTTTACTTAGTAATCTAAGTTATCTTTACTGCTTTACACTTAAGTAGGATTAACAAACTAGAATAATTTACAGCGCTAAGCTGTGTGACAGATGCAGTAATGGTTATTGCCTCATGCAAACCGGATATGTTCTTTCATAACTCGGTACTCTCCACCAGCCGCCAAGGGCTCCCTTACATACTCCAGCCATAGATCATCAGCAGTATGCTTCTTGACGACGACACTCAAAACTCTCCGCTCTCTCGTGATTCCATAAGGCCATACAAGCCGTTCTCTAGGCCATCCCCTAGCCAATCCCTCCGCCAGTTCTTTTTGCTCCCTCGCAGCAGTAATCCTAGTCAGCTTTGTCGGATTTTCAGCGCAGTGACTCCCCAGATCCCAGAGCAGAGGCCACTGTTCTTTCTGGTCCGTAAGAAAGCCCTCGGCCCATTCGCTAGACTCTTCTCTTGAGATGACTTCATACTTGTTTGGGTAATCTTGGGTATGTCTAGTGCCACGTGGTATGTCGAGTCCCTCCTCCTCGATCTCGATTACTCTTGTGGCCATTGCGATCGTATGCTTTATTATCGTGAGACTTTCAACCCGATTAGTCTTTTCTCGCTCGTAAAGAAGATCAAGTGCTCTCCTCCGAATGGCAGGTTGGCGACACTTGGCAGCTATCTAGAAAAGTGGACCAACAACCTCGCTTTCAAAAGTGAATGATGGGCCTTGCATGACATCATTGTCGTACTTGACCACGAAATTTGCGCAATCAGTGGCAATGGACATCTCGCATAGACTGTTCCTATCGCAGACATAGTCTGACCCTGAGACCATTGAGTCCAGGAATACTATCATGAGACAGTGCCTCTGTGTGAGAAGCTTTGCGGTTCTTGTATCTCGGGCATCGAGATCACTGAACGCAAGGTACGCTTCAAATGCGTGGCGCCAGTTGGCCAGCTCACGGATGATTTGTTTCTGTGTTGACTGCAATGTATCACCCTTACTATCCGAGGTCTCTTCTTTGACACCATTTGAGCGGTACGACTTCACCTCGTAGATAAGAGTGAATCCGATATCCACGAGATAGTACAAGATGCACCGTGCGTCAGCCAGAGATGCGAACTTGAGTGGCGTCGTCGTCATTTGTAAAAGATGCCGCGGGAAATCAACCCTATCATGGCCGACATATGCGAGGCGTAAGTATATTGGAGCCAAGTATTGTCGAATGATGTCGGTTTGTGGTGTTTTGTAGTCCTTGATGTTTGCAAGGAGCCTTCGGCCCTGGAGGATGTGCATCTTGGCGGCGTTCTGATGCTCATAAACAAACAGCAAGCATACGAGTAAAGGTTTGACTCTTGACTCTGTGGCTAAGGGCCATGACCGAACAGCAAGGATGGCTTTGTTGTACTCGATAATGGCGGGTCTGTAATTTGGACTGGTGTCTCTTGCATCTTTCGTCTTCTCAGCATACATCAAGCTGATTGCCGAGATGGCATGCCGTATCGCGGGATCGGTGGGTGCAAGTCGTAACACAAGATTACCCCAGAAGTCGCTATCCACAGTGTCGCCAATTTGGCGAGAGACATGGCCTCTGTAGTAGTCAAAAGCCTGAGTGCTCAGTTCTATTCCAAGATCGTTGTTGAGGACACGCGTGATAGGTGGACGCTCCCGAATGATCAATGCCTGCCGTGTTACACTGTCCATATCTCCATAGCCAACGCACTTTCGACCAGTGCTAATGCATCGTTGACAGCCCGGCCTCGCCTCGTCACATTTGATCTTGCGAATTCTGCATGGATCGATCAGATCAGATCAGCATGCAGATGTGATCTGAGTGGATCAAGTTAATCTCACCTGCATGTCATGCATCCAGTGCGAGATTTGGGAATTCCCTTGCGGTGTCGCGGCTGAGAAGCACGCAGTAAAACTCGTGGTCGTTCACTCGACATTAAAATTGGTCGTGGAAGGATTTTCCTACTTCCAGTGCGTTAGCGAACCGCCCAACCAGGCGACTTGCCCATGGGAATCATTGTTCTGATGCTAGCAACAAGAAAATTACTGACAATAATGTACAGAATGGCAGAGGACTTACAGTGTTAGGCGTGAATGGGCACCTTGTTGGGCTTCGGAAAACGTTAAGCGGTGCTGACTCTGGGAATATGCAGTCAGACCTCAATCAGTATCCGTCCAGTCATTCGAAGCGACCCCTGCGGAGTAATTTCGACAGTTTATATTTCCTCTAACCAAAAAAGGGCTGGCGGTTAATAGCAGGTTAATGGTCGGGTAAGCACTTGGAGCTTTGGCTTCGTCGATTGCTGATGTTGTATTAATGCGACGCTGAGGAAATTGATATTGGCTAGGTCAGTGTACACGAGTCATGTGGTTCATTTTGAAATGACTTGGCCGAGTCAGAAAAGAGATAAAAATATATTGCATGAGTTTTGGAACGGGCTAGACCCGGAGACCTTCGATCTAGAATTCCATACTCAAGATAATGAAGAGGTTCCATTATGGGCTCTTCAAAGACAACAATCTTTCTGTACGAAAAAACGAGGCAAGACTTCAAGTCAACAAATCTGTTACTAGATTACATTCTCCAAGTCATGAATGAGAGCCTTGACCTGGACCATTTCCCCGTCGTCATACTTTGTGTTATCCTGTACTAACCCAAGCGGCACTGCCAAGGCAGCCAAAGTATCGCCAATTTGTTGCTCGGTAAGCTTCCATCGCTCAAGCATCGCGCAACCAAGATGATAAAATTCGTTGGCATGCTGCATGAACCCGACACGTTTCCACATATTTTCAACCAAGTAGTCATCGGGATTGATCACTGTGTGGTCACCTTGTTGCCACAGCCATATCCACCGATTCAAGCCTGTAGCTGCTGGCGTTACCTGTGACGCATCCACCAGAGTGGTCTGGTACTGGAATACCAGACAGCACAGAGCTGCGCTATTGTTAGACATGAATGGGGGGCAGGACGTTGAACCTACCCGTGATAATCGTAAACATGTTGAGGGACTGAGGTTGTGAAAAATGCTCAGGTCTATGTCATGAGGTGAGCATAAAAGTCGAACAATACTCGATACTTTTAGCCTGTATTGGCTCTCTTTTCCTTTGGTAGCCATTTGCAGTTGTATGAAGCATTCAGCGGCTGATTCTGCCTGGAAGCACACCTCAGGACAAACCACTCCAGTGTTGAGTTCAAGCGATATTACCCTCGGCGGCAGTCTATAGTACAGCACAAACGCTGTGTCAAGATAGATATAAGTTGCCGTGCTAGACAGTTAGAAGAAAGCAGGTGAGGAGTGTAACTTGAGTTGTGCATACCGGATCATGCTCTCAAGGAGTATAAACCTGGCCCATTTCTGTTGAGTAGGGAATGTAGTATCCAACTTCTCCAGGCTCAAGTTGTAGAGGCCAAACGATCTAGCGATCTACCGAATGCGATTAGAGAAACTCCCAGATACCCATGCGATGAGGCGTACCGAGGCAACGCGACTGTAGCGATCCTTTCGAACACACTGTCTCCCTTCTTTTGACCCCTCCCAGTTCTGCGCAATACATATAAAGAACGCAGCATGCAACGCCTTCAGCTTATCCGACACTATCGCCTCGTCACCAAATAGACTTGGAGAAGCAACGATAGAGTCATCATAAAGGATATCATCGGCGAAGACTGCTTCCTCAACGGGCGTAAGCCACGCCATTGCACGTACACAGTCATCAGTGTCTGGAGACAAACATGCTCCCAGAACAGCCATCGATGCAATCAGTCCTGGGGACTCAGCTTTCACATTGAAAGTTGGCTTGTGGATGATGGGACTGTTGGGATACCAGCCAGACCAGAAGAGACGTAGGATCTGTGGAGATTACAGGGCGAAAAGAAGTCGAAGCAAGCTTTTTCCACGACGGCAGACCACTCAATGCCTGCGTTGGAACACAATCGCGTTCGAGTCAGAGCTCTCTTCATCATGCCCACGATTTCGCGTGTTTTAGAGGTCAAATATTGGTAGAAAGAGTCGTCGAAGGCTTCGTTTAACTGACGTCTTTGAGCTAAGGAGCCGCAATCGAAGCCATCGGCGATATTAGATGAGTCGGTAAAGCGTTTGAGAAACGGTAGAGTTAGCTTTCGCCCTGGATCTGTCTGGCCGAAACAGGGATCAACATGTAGGCCACTTCCGCGGATATTATTCCAGACATCCAGGTCGGGGAATGTAAATGGAAGGGATTCACATTGAAGCCACTGTGGCGAGTAGTCAATGAAATCAGTCGAGATGACTGGCATTGCGTCAGTTGCTTTCTCAATACCACCCGATATCTCTTGTTGGGATACACTATTCGTCTCCGCTTGTGAAGCCTCTGAACTATTGGAACTGGCCACTCGCTCGTAAGAGCACTCGTAGTTCCGTGCAGCACTGCATGTACTGCAAGGAGCACCGCGATTGCAAGCGCGTTTCAAGCGGACGCAGCGATTGCAGGCTCTTGGTTTCTTCAATCTGGATCTGCGAGCGGGCAGAAGTGGTATCTCTAGCCCAGCTTCAAGGCGGACTTTGCAAATTCCCCAGTGGCGCTTGAGAGCATCTCTGAGGAGCATCATCAGTGGGCATGTCTGTGATAATAGGGGGAGAAAGACATACCTGCGAGTGAATTTCTGTTGGCAAAATGAACAAACAGAGTGCGATTCCAAGATTTCTGTCAGGTTGACAACGGCCGTTAGCAACTAGAGAGTTGAGAGCAGCTGTTAATAGCCTGGGCTACAGTACATACCTGCACGCCGGGGTGATGTACTCGACAGCTGCCGTTGAGACGTTGCTGTAGCCGTGTCCATGGTGCGCAAGATAGTCTGCAGGTGATCTCTGAGTGCATGAGGTCAACTCACCTTGAGAAATGTCAAGATCTTGTCTGGAGGTATTTCCGGACGGATGGGAATGCAAATCCCGGATATGACAATTCCCCACACAGATCATATCCCGTTTCGTTCTTAGCCAGAAGCTCGTGTGGGAGAAAACGCGGGGAAATTGCATTGGCCTCATCGTCATTGATCATTTTCGTTTGGTGGCGGTGGACTTTTCCCGCTCTCCCCACATTCTGAACAAGATGACATCCTGATTTCAAGTTAGTCACGAGTGTCCAGAATGCGGAGGTGGAATCCCCGCGACGCCAAAGTTTGTGCGGCCGCCAAGGCATCATGACTGACTCACAGCGATATAAAGAGCCTTGCGTCGTGTTATTGTCAGACGAAATTGAAGAGTAGAGTAGAAATCACTTGTCCATCGATTCAGTCATAAAAGCCCTCTACCGCAAGAACAATTTGTCAACATGTCCCCACCTGAAGAGCATCATGGCCTCAAGTCCAAATGGCCCCAGGCCTTCGATCTCGCTGGCTCCAATTCTCCTTGTCGAATCGAAGGAGAAATCAGTGATCTCGTCGTCCTTGGCGAAATTCCACCTGCCATTGATGGAACGTTCTATCGGGTAATGTGCGATCCTTTCGTACCACCTCATCCCAATAATGTTCCTCTTGATGGAGATGGTCACGTTTCTGCCTTCAGGATCCACAACGGTCGAGTCGATATGAAGATCAAGTATGTGGAGACAGAGCGGTACAAGCTTGAAAGAAAAGCCGGAAAGGCTCTGTTCGGTCTCTACAGAAATCCATTCACGCATCATCCCTGCGTGAGAGCGGCTGTGGACTCAACTGCCAATACGAACATGGTCTATTGGGCAAATCGACTGCTGGCGCTCAAAGAATCTGCGCTTCCTTATGAGATGCACCCCGATACCCTCGAGACTCTCCGCTATGATCCTTTTGCGGGCCAGGTCAAGGCCAAAGCATTTACAGCGCATCCGAAAATTGATCCATTCTCCGATGAGCTCGTTGTCTACGGTTACGAAGCCAAGGGTCTAGCGACTAAGGATATCGTCATTTATTCTCTGGACAAGAACGGGATCAAGCATGATGAGCAATGGATTGAGTCTCCTTGGTGCGCCCCAATCCATGACTGCGTCATTACACCAAATTTCATTGTCCTCCTCCTTTAGTGCTTCGAAACCGATGTGGAGATGATGAAAGCGGGCAAGCAGCATTGGGCCTGGAACTACGACCTTCCGGCTACTTTCACCGTGGTTCCTCGTCGCAAGACCTCCAAGACCCCAGCTTCATGGAAACAGGGAGAACACCGAGTCTACCACTGGAAGAACTGTATGAATATCCATGCAGGTGGCGCATGGGAGGATGACAATGGGAAACTGTATGTCGAGTCATCTCGGGTTCATGACAATGCTTTCCCATTTTTCCCGCCTGTTGACGGGAGAATGCCAGCTCCAGACGCCAAAGCTGATTTTGTCCGCTGGGAAATCGATCTCAATGCTCCAAGTGGAACTCAGCTAGTCGATCCAGAGGTCATCCTGGACGTTCCATCCGAGTTCCCACGAATTGACGAGCGCTTCATGACGAAGAGAACCGAACATATATTCTTGAATGTCTTCATCCCCGAAACCTCCTAAGGCGGAAAAAACATCTTCCACGGACTCAATGGCTTAGCTATGCATAGCCATAGCACTGGCGAAACAAAGTGGTTCTTTGCGGGCAAGGACTCTCTCGTACAAGAACCAATCTTTATTCCCCGTACGCCTGATGCGCCTGAGGGCGATGGATGGATCATTGCTATGCTTGAGCGACGTGTTGCCAATCGGAGTGAGCTTGTCGTTCTTGATACTCAAGACTTTGAGAAGCCTGTTGCTTTTATACAGCTTCCCATGCATGTTAAGGCCCAAGTCCATGGTAATTAGATCGACAGTACGACACGGGAACCTACAGAGGCAGGTTGGTGAAGTTAAGATCAGTGGAAGGGGAGTTCTGGAACCCCTGGCATAAGCCTCCAGGGTGGAAATAAGCTGTTCATCTTGATAATCATAAGAAGCAGAGAGATTGCATTGTATGTTGAGCATTTTGCTATAATGAGTGTATACTTGAGTACTATCAAAGTTCCAACAAATCGTCGTGAAGAACATGAACTGAATTGATCCCTTTGTCCAGTCCCATGCATCGAACTCCTAAACGGCACAAGAAACCGCGCTTAGGTCCAGCACTGTCCCGATCCAGGGCCGGGCTGGCACTGCATGCGACCACCGCCGCAAGACCAGCAGCCATAGTCACCAGCGCACTGGCACTTTCCGGGCTGGCAGTCCGCATGAGGAGAGTAGCAGGGGAAGCAGCTGCAGCGAGCCTCAAGGCCACGGAGGGCGAGGAGGGGCTGTAGCATACGAGTGTCAGTAGATATTCATGATGAGTCTGGAGAGGGAATATGTTACCTTGTCGATACCAACGTAGGTGTGGCCGCCATCCTCAATGGTGACGGTGTCGGTGGCAGGAGTGGCTGTGACGCCGAGAGTGAGGAGGAGAGAGACGAAGAGAGTGGCCTTCATGATTGCTGCAGAATCTGTTGAGGTTGGATAGTTTAGTAGATGAGTTAGTGAGAAACCTTTCGGCTTCTTATACTCTTCAGCAGCCCTGCAAAAGGCAAATCTCATTGAGACTTGCTCAACCGTGATTCCCAAGATAGTATTCCTCTCACAATTCCCTGAGACGGTCTGTGCTGCACTTCGCCTCATGCAACTGAATCCTGTCAAAAGTCCTCAAGCATAAGAAATTAGTTCCTCATCATCATCTCGGGTTGACGCTCTACTCATTGGGTATCGCCTCACTGTGAGGTATTTCTCATCTAGGAAATGAGCGGCTACACATACTGAGATACACAACACTCTAACTAACTAAAGCATTATTTGCACCACTTCTAATCACTATTCTGTGTAATAATGGTTAGACAACAGGTCAGAGAGGCGATCAAGTCATTGCTACGACACTTGCATAATGGAGGATCGTTGGGTTTACAAGGATCCTCCTCGTATAGCATCGACGCTGGGAGTTGCACGTGTGTGGCACGTCGCCCGATAGTCCGAGGGGGAATAGAAGCGCATGTGCCGCAAGCTCGGATTCCACTTGCGAGCTCGGGACCGAGATGTTATGCTCCATAATTGATCTACACGGAGGAAAATAACCGCAAACCGTCATCTCTTTTGGGCAGTCTGCTGTTTTAATTCTATTATTTGCACCTGGATGAGAGAGCCTGTGAATGTTGGAGCTGTAAGTTGCGTTAAGTCCGACCTGAGAGTGCGAGAGCTAATGCAATGGGTGAGATTCCTACGATTGACGGACCACTTTCCCCAGGGCTCCCTAGCTTCGAATTTGCTTCTCCATTGCTGACGGTGGAGGAATTACTATTCAAGGCACATGAACAGTCTGACTCGTTACTCCAGCGTGGCAGAGCAATGCACGATCCTGCGCGTGAGAATCAGACACTAAAGCTGTACAACTGTGGTCTTATTCGATGCCTACTACTCATTCTCTGTTTCAGAACTGATTCCATCGTGGCCATAAGCAGTTGAGTGATTCCATTGCCATCTCACCAGTCCTTAAAATCATGCCCAATTGGAACACGGTCTCCCAACTCGGAATCGCCAAGTCTCAAGTCCGTAGGCGTGGCTCAGCTCATGCAATAATGTCCGTGGGCCCCTTTTCACCACGACTGCCGATTGGCCCCGGGTGTCTTACTCGGAGCTTATATGCGGTGCGGGCCGCCGATTATTCCGTATAGCGTATGGTCCCCCTCAATAACTGAGCCCAAGGGGATTCTCCTCCGTAAAAAGACTTCCTCTTCCAGCCTAGATTCCCTGTGCAAAGATCTTCAATCATGCGCCGCCAAAGAGTCATTAAATCGAGACCTCACGTAAGACGGCATTTCAGGAAGGTGGCCTCACTCGGCTGATTTATTCTAGTGCCGCGGTGTGATTGACGAATAGTATTCCTGATAGGGCGTTTCATGTGAAAAATGACTGCATGGCACTTCTGCCCTATGGACGTGGCGCCTTTCGGATCTCGGCATATGTACACCCACATAGCTGGACCTATCGGTGTTTGTGAGGTATCCGTTTCCGTGTTTAGCACTATTTCGTAGGAAGAACTTTTGGGGGCTTATCCGACGTTTCCGCAGACGCTGCCTTTTCTGTTACTGCTAGCTGAGACGGTGTGAGATTTATGCCTGTAGAGTGGACGGAGATAGAAGTGCTCTCAAGATCAGCGCTTCTTGACTAACTCCTAGACGGGAACCTCTAGCTGCACCTCCGTCAGACTCCCAAGCAGCTTCCTCCACATAACCGCACTCTCCTCATCTGCCGTCCCGTCGGTTAACGTCACCTGGTTCCCAACAACAATCAGCGCTGATCTTGCCCGAGTCAGAGCAACATTCATCCGTCGCATGTCCTTCAAGAACCCAATCTCACCGTGTGCGTTACACCGCACCGTCACAAACACGATGATGTCCGCCTCACGTCCCTGAAACCCGTCGATGCTCGATACCTCGATTTTGGAAGGTATACTGAAGAGCATGCGCTTGAGGACTTCGGCTTGGCGAGTGTATGGTGTTAAGACCACGATTGAGTGCGCAGGGCCCTCGGACACTAGACCGCTGGTTAAGAGCTTGCAAATGTGGAGGCAGAGCTCCGCTTGGCCTCGGTTCTCTTTCGACTTTTGGCCTGGCATTTCCTTTGCGTCGCAGTTGATGAAGATGGCCCGCTCGTAATCTATCATCGCTGGGTCTCTTTTCTGGTTCGTCATCCTTGCAGTAGGAAATTGGAAGTCGGACTTGATAGATGGTCTAGCAGAGCTGTTGATGCCAGACTTTAACCTTCCCTCATAAAACTGCCCTGAGCTGAACTCGCATAGCTTTGGATGCATGCGATACTGTGTATCCAGCATCAACGTTTTCAGACCAACATTATACCTGGAGTTCTTGGCTCCAACGTAGAGTCTTTCAAAAAGTGAGACGTCAAAGTCGAGTACCAAGGCAGTCTGATTGACAGTCGGCCGTAGCTGCACATGGTCTCCCACCAAGATTGCCTGTGAGCAGCCTTTCACGAGTGGGACGAGCGAACTCGGCTCTGTTTGCTGAGATGCTTCGTCGACAATGACAATGTCAAAGAACTCTGAGCGTATCAATCCGATACCTGATCCAATGCAGGTAGTGAAAATGGTGTCGCTGCGTTTGACCATTTCCATGGCCTTCTTCATAGCCTTGTGGTCGGAGTGAATCTCCTGTCCAGCCATGGCATCGCATGTATACTTGCGTAGATCATCCGCTACTTTGCGCGCCTACATAGAGTTAGCAATCTCCATTTGTTATTATGGGTACCTGGTGATATACCTCGGTCGAGACCCGTACTACATCAGGCTGAGTCTTCCTGGCCAGTGGCTGCTCAAGGCGTTGGATATACCGTCTCATCACATTGTCTACCGCATTGTGTGTCGGTGCCGTCACCAGAACACGTGCTTTAGGATTAGCTGTCTGCAATGCGCAGATCATCTCGACGATCGTCTCCGTCTTGCCAGTTCCAGGCGGGCCCCAAAGACAGAGGAGGGAGCTGTTCAAAGCCAACCTGATAGCTTGGTTCTGGCTTTCATTCAGTCGCTCAATCCTGCTGAAGGAATGTTCTGGTCGCAGAACGTCGGTGGACGGAAGCCCAAAGATGATGTTGGCGACACCACAGCAGTCTTGTTGGTAGATGCATAGGTCTCTGACAGCGTCAATCATCGACTTTGATGTGACGAATGGACCGCAGTCTTCCAGCATCCAGGAACAGTCTTTGAAGTAAGGCGGAAGTGGATGGAGACACTCGAAGCGCGCACGGCCAGTCTCGGACATGACAACGAGTGCATCGATGGAATAGTTGTTACTAACTACCACGTTTGATGGCAAAGATGCTGTCGTCAGCCTCACGTGTGATCCCTTCTTAGGTGTTCCTGTAGCATCAATTCTGAAGTCGATCTCGATCTGGTTCCCTTTCTTGTCTTTGGGTGATAGCTTGAGCTCATAGAGTCCCTGCTGCCTCTTGGCAACATTATTGGCTTCCTCAATGTGGTCCAGGGCAATGGCGATCAAATTTCGCAATAGATGACTGGTTACCTTTGTATCAGTCACCAGGAAGCGAGACGCATTGGGCTGCAGACAATCCAAAAAGAGATCGAGAGCCAAGTCTGTTGATCGGATTGTCAAAGCTGCAAGTTCCAGAAGGGTCGCTGTGTCATGCAGCGATAAGCTTCCGGGAGTGATAGCGGACAAGATTTCTTTCAAGGGTTCTAGAATGAGCTGGCCCATGTTGTTGGCAGACAAGATAAATGCCCGGAGAATAGGCAACAAAGATGCCTCCAACAGCATCACCAGGTTTTCGTCCTTTTCAGTACGAGACGAAGAGAGAAATGGCGTTAAAGCTATTGCTAGTGTCGGCTCAACCGCTAGGACTTCGAGCATCATGTTCAAGAGCTCCTTAGGGTCGACAGCAGCTTTCTCAATACTGTTAAGAATGTGTTCAAAGGACTGCATGAGAAACTGTTTGTCACTGGCTTTTCGAGCCAGTCTGAAAACCTGTTGATATTGATCCACAGACTCTAACCGTATGAGTGCAGACATGTCATTACCTCTCACGATGTTAATGAGCCACGATGGGTCGGAAGGTGACAAGACATCACGCCAGCTGGGAACAGTGTAACCTTTTGGTTCCTCTGAGAAGAGAGGTAGTATTTCCGTGGTGTCGATCTGTTCGAGCCAAAGGTCCAGATTGCGCATGGAGGCAACATCTCGATTACTAATCACGTAGATTTCCTGTGTCCAGTTAGCGATGCTCACTCGGTTGAATGAGAGGGCTTGGCCTACTGCAGCTATAATGGGAGACCGATTTACTCTTCCGATATGAGTCTGAAGACCCCTGCTGAACTTGTCTAGCGCAATACTGGCGATGACTTCAGCCTGTTGCCCTCGATCTACTACGTCTTGTCTCTTCCTGCGTCTGTCGCCCTTGTTCTGGATATTGCGGTAGTCCTCGTCATTGTTTCCAGGTCGAGTGATGAAGACCCAAGAGTTTCTTCGCTCTTTCTCGAACAGCTGGAAGACGTTGCCATCGCAGTAGAGCTGATACTGCATCTTGGTTGGCAGCGAGAGGCGGGCCTGTCTTTGGGGCCCCTGCGAGTGCGGAAACGCGAAGAGACGACCGGTGTTGTCGATGACACAGTCTTGCGAGCGCTCAATCTTCCTGGGGATGTAGATGGCTAGGGATAATCGCTTGTCAGGTTGGAATGCGATGAGAGTGCGCTGGAATAGCTCCAGGTTCGTCATGACTGCGTCATGAAAGGTTGCGAGACGGTCGATTGAAGAGTCGTACGTTCTCTTCCATTTGATCCCGGGGTAGTCCAAGTGGAATTGCTGGAGTTCGCCTCTCTCGAGTATTCCTGATGAGCACAGAGCGTTCTGAACCAATCCTGTCGTAGATGCAGAACCTGGTACATGAGCGAGGACCCATGCCTTTTGATCTGCTGTGAGAATGTTGAAGTCGAAAAGATGGAGCAGGCTCTCGAATGAGGTCTTATTCTTGATACACCACAAATAGGCCATTTTTACGGACTCAAACTCGCCAATCGCGACATTCTCACGGCTGAACAAGAGTTGAATCGCATCGATATCATAGCCCGTCAGGTCACCATCCTGCGTCACAGCCAGTCGACGCACCCATTCTTTCGCGTCGTCATGAAGAACGTCGAGTATAAATGGCGGCGCATCAGACGATGGTTTTGGTGCAGTCCGTAGCTTGTCGGGTACCTTGATCCGATTGCCATCGACACACTGCGAGAAGAGTCGATTTAGCTCTTGACACTGAGCACTCATGGGGCCAGCGATTCGAGCCCAGTCGAGATATAGGTTCTTTACTTGACCGAGAGAAGCGTTTTGGTACTTTGCGAAATAAACGAGGCGGTCGTCGTCGGTGATGGAGCGGAACTGGATTGGTTCTCGGCCACCGGGGTACAGAGCTGGAGCTGAGACCGTGGAGGGGATCAGGTCAGGGTCCCAGGATACAAAGACTGGGACTGATCAGCACATACACTTTAGGCATTGGATACACTCACATGTATCACCGTCGAGATCACCACCAGACATCATATCAGCAGCAGGTCGTCTTCCGCGCGTTGGAAAGACGATACAGTCAACCAAATGCGACAGCTCAGGCCGCTCAACAACCTTGAACTTCTGCCAATCACCCGGATGAAGACACGGGTTTCTAATGACAATAATCTCGGTGTTCTTCAAAGCGTGCGGTAGACCATTCTCTTCCAGCGTCACCTTGACCGCACACTCCCCTTCCTTCAAAACATCCCAAGCGTCACATACACCAAAGAGAAGCCGGGACTTTTGAACGAAAATGCGACATTTCTGCGCCCCTTGCTTGTTTAGCATTTTCTTCAGCTCTTCATTGACGTAGCCGTTGATCCGAGGCTTTACACTCTCAAGTCCCTCGAGGAGCACGCGTTCAGCGAGATCGGGGCGGTTGGCGTAGCTTAAGAAGCGGAATGCGTCACGGAAGTCTGACCTGGCGTTGTTCAAGAGGCTGAAGTGGTGGCGCTGTTTCGAGAGGAGGGTATCCTGTGAAATGCCCAGGGCGTGCAGCAAGATTATGCTCTCGTCGTTGAGGAAGCCGTATGAGAAAGGCTAGAACGGTGAGTCAGTGACAGTGGCTAGTGGCGATTAGCTGACCTACCTTGGAGTGCTCAACGACTGCAAAAGAGTAATCATGACCGCCGCTGAACTTTTTCATCGATTTTCGAAGCTTGAGTAACGCCTTCTGCTTCTTCATTCGAGGATCAACAGTGACGACGCCTTTGTATCCTCGATAACGAAGCTGAAATACCGAAGGCGTGTATCGACTATCTCGGAAAACGATTCTGGTTCGTCGCGATAGCTCTTGTGCAAGACTGGGCGCAATTAATCCGCAACCATCAGTGAAGATGTAATCATCTGCTTCAACATCCGGAATATCCTCGCATCTGTCGGGATTGATGGTCATTGCTGTCTTGGAAGACGAGAAGAGTAGCCCAATTCGCTTGGCCTTCTTGCCCACCGTCTTCATCTTCGTAAAGTCCCCCATGCCCTCAATTAGCCTCGAGATCTCCTCTTTCGGCGCGGCCATAAGAAAGCATGATCGCGACTTGAGTTGCGTATTACTATGTCCGTAGAAGTTATAGTGCACGCCGTTCAAGACTATACCCACGCGGAGACATCTGATGCTGTAGTCCGAAACCTCTTGGCGGGTGCGGGGCTGAAGATCTGGCGCTGGCTGCTGCTCTTTTGCTGCGGCGCCAAAAACGAGTGGTCTGAAGGCTTCGAGCGAGAAGAGCATTAAGCGATCGGTTGGGTGCTCGGCTGTGGCGCGATTTGGCGTGCTGGGCTGAACTCTGAGGGTCATTGAGTGCCTGCATTCTTTGAGGTCGGTTTGAAGGCTGATGGCCTTGATGAGATTGCCTCTATTCAGAGTGGAGGGCGATGGGAGACCTGGTACTTGAAAATCCCAGACATTATCGTCGAGGCTCAAGCTTGGAAGCAGTATATGATGAAAACCTCTGTCGGGCTTCTGAGAAGCCATTTTAGCTTGATACTTTGAGAAAAGTTTGAGATAATCAGCGTTAATTTTGACGGCCTTGAGAGATTAGAGAGAGGTACAGATGAGCTCATCCAATGGAATTGAGCTCAGCGCCGTTGGTGAATCATGGTCATTGGACGTTGGTGTTACATGGCATGCTGACCCCCTCACTTCCTCAATCGTCAGAGAGCCTACGCGTTCACATGTCCCCTACACAACCAACATGGCTAATTCAGATGTCCCAAATATCTATATCATTGGACCCCAGTCCACAGGCAAGACAACACTCGTCAACGAGCTACAGAATATTATAGAGCACTGCCTCGCCGACACATCAATCGATAAGCCACAAATCGTCTCCGAAGTGGCCAGAACTGTTCTTGCAAAACACAAATACTCAGCTGAAGATATCCTGGCATCTACGACCAGGTGTCTCGAACTCCAGCAACTCATCCTCGAAGCACAAGCATCATCCGAGAAGGACGCTCTAAGGACCTCGAGCTGGTTTATCTCCGACCGTTCCGGCTTCGACCCATTAGTCTACGCAAAGCGATATGCCGCCCCCAATGCTGTTGCACAGTTGCAGCAACTTCCTGCATGGAAAGAGGTCAAGATGAGGATGGAGAGGTCTCTAGTCGTGGTCTGTGAGGCGGGTACGCCGTGGTTGATGGACGATGGCGTGCGACTGATGCCTGGAAGCGACAAAGAGTGGATGCAGCTGTTTCACGATTTCTGTCGAATGTTGGATGAGGTTGGCTTGGGGTATTGTGTGGTGCCTCGGACGGTGTTGGATATCTCAGAGCGGGCAGCTCTTGTATGGACGAAGTGGATCGAGAGACGGCAATCTTTAACGGACAATTAGTCAAATATAGTACAAGGACTAAACGGAGCCCAATATAGGTCTCATCTAATTAACTGCAAGAATGATGTTCCAATAATCTCGTTCTGATATAGATATACCTTGCTGGCTGTTCCTCATCACCTCCGAGTAAGCGCTTTGCGACGGACCTCAAGAATTCTCAGTATCATAGGTTTCCAGCTCAACCGAGTACGTGTTCCATTTCGCGCATTCACTAAGATCCCCTTGTATGAGTCCTCTTCACTTCATCGCTCCCAGTTGTTGTCCCTGCGGTTACATGCGGAGACATTATGCCTCAATCAGTAGGATTCACAAATACGCGTTTGGGGCCCGAGACCTGCTGCTGCCTATCTTCCTACCACCAATGGTGATGAGCGTATTGGCATTCGGTGTCCCCGCTGAGCCTTGCGATTCTTGGCCTCGGACTCGTGTGTATAATATTCGTAATGATGCAAAGGAGGCGCCGAGGCAGCCGATGTTAATCTCGACGCCTGAGAAAATTACGGTGTAGCGGATGTAGTCTGGTAATTTGTAAGTAAAAGCTAGGTCAATATCGTTCCGGGTCTTGGCTTACACTTGAGATTATCTTTCGGTCGCCTGTAGTGAGAGATAAAAGGGGCTCGCGCAATAGTGGCGATCGACGACGCTTCGTACATATCAGGTGTCAGCTGATAACCTGAGGATGGCAAAGCTTAAGAGAGCTTAAACTGAGGCCAGTGAAAAGCCATGGAACTTGTAGCCTAGCATTTATCGATATCTGTGTCTGCCATAGCAATATGCCCGGGAGCACGATATAACCAACATCGGTAACAATACTCGTCTCGGCTTAGACCGAGCCTATCTGTTCTTGGTGACTTGGAAACAAGCCCACCAGTTCTTGGTCAAGCAGTACGCGAAAGCACCAACTCCGTCGACCAAGACTATATGTCAGATCTGAGCCGATATGCAGCTGGGTCTTCTAACCTCCAATGGTCAGAGCTAGATATGCATTGCATGCTTGGTCTCGACTGAATGGCGTTTGACTGGCATACCATGAAATCATACGAGAACCATGACTTTGGCTTTAGGACGCCTGCTGCACTAAGATGGCTACATCCTAATTTTGAATGCTTTTTCTTTCTGCTTCCGTCGAGAGGCGGAGTCGAAAATGCCAGGGAGGATGAAGGTATCAAAGTCTGTTTTGGTTTGGAGGAGAGTTGCCATGCCCAATTGGACAAGGATGAAGAGTTTGCGAAATACGCGGAGTAGAGGGGCTTGTGTGTTTGACATGTCACAACATATGTTGTTGCTGCTGTCTGGGTCTCTCCGCTAGGTCAAGTATAATAAAACACGTCATGCTGAGAATGAGGCTTGTGTAGATATCTAGGGTCCCTCGGCTATCTTCCAATCAATGTTATTGTGACTGGCTACAGCCTTCTGCAGCCATCATAATATGGATTTCAGCTCAAGTACCATGCGCAAATAGGCTCGGTCTAATTGAGCGGTGGATGCAGTTGCACTGTGTCCGCTCAGGCTGACAAGCGCCGCGATACAGGATATGTCTTGTCTGTTGCATTTTGTTGCATGTGATGGTACCCAGCCTGACAGACTTATGACTTATCCCACGCCACTTCGATAAATGGCTTTGTAGTGGCTGAATCTGTTTGTCATACGATACAACGGACGGAAAACACAATACTGTCCTATTAATATGATATTTATGTAATGCTTACCTCGAGTGCAGCAGGTCACCAGTCGCTTCATAAGTATATACAGTGCTGCTCATTCTGTACTCCCCATAATAATCTCAGAAGCAAAATCATTGCGTTCGCTTCAAACAACCTACAACATCATATTCCTAACCCCAAATCGAGCAAAATGGCAGAAACAGGAGTCGCGCATAAAGTCATCTCTGTTATTCTCCGTCTTTCCGAGCTTGCCTCGGCCATAATCGTCCTGGGCATTCTCTCGCGCTTCTGCTACCTCGCGGGCATCGCGGAAGCGCATATTGACGGACGCATCATCTACACAATCGTCGTCGCGTGTCTCGGCATTCTGTACTCCATGCTTTTCTGCCCACCATTCAAGGCCATGTTCTTGGGCTTTCCCTTTGACTTTGTCATGTTTGTCATGTGGCTCGTGGCATACTGCCTGCTCCAGACGGTAATCTCTCGTCAGGTTACAGTTAACAAGACTTACTGATCTGCTGTGCTTAGAGAACTGGTAGTCATACTTGCTCTGCGAGCTGGTACTACGATTATTGGGGCTACTACTGGGGTCGCTTTTGGCGAGTCGGCCCTGTTGGGACGGTGCATGTTGACTCGGCGGGTTGCGCCTCGTGGAGGACAGCCCTCGCGTTTGCATTCATCGCCTGGTTTCTCCATCTTCTGAGTGGCGTCCTCGTGAGTTATTGCCACGGTACACAGAACACGACAGAGCTGATGCGACAAATTGCAGGGTATATATGTTTTCACTACTTATATCAAGCTGGACGAGACCAAGACAGATATGAAGCAACACGCGGAAAAGCTTGTCAAGTAAGCATGAACCATTGCGGTATTTGGATGGTGTGCTAATGATTCTTGCACTCCAGAGCGGACCCCAAAGTCCATGGTTATCAGCGAAATGTTGACGCGACAGATAATGTCTAGCCCACAGTCCATCTCATACCGTTCTAATGTTGGCCTGGAGCGGGGAAAGTTAATAGTTTGGAGTAAGCAGCCACAAACGGCTGAAGCTGAAGGGCATACTTTTGTTGGTCCACGGAATATTCCATAACCTACACAGATTGAACTTGGTGCAATATGCACTTAATAACAACATTCATTAGTCTTATCAGGGTCATCACATAATAACTTGCATCTGACACTTGATTACAATGACCTTTTGTCAATTCAATTGTGGTTGAAGCCACCTACAAGACTCTTGGCACACTCTACAGGATACTTGGTAACAGCTGCCCATACACCATCACTCGGGCTAGCATCTGCCTTCTTGGCTGGTCCTACAAGAGAATTAGACTTTCCCTCTATCCCCGCAGGCAGCAGACCTACCAAACACAAAGACAACGACAGCCTCCTTGCCCCGTCCGCCCAAGATGTCGACATCAAAGTCAGATACAGCACAACAGGCGTCAAACTTGTTTGCCCCAACATACGGGACGCTCCACGTGAACGTAACCTCGTTCCTCCCTTCGAATCCAACGATGCGGTATGTGATCGAGCCATCAACGCCTCCGCCCATGTGACTCGACTTGCAGCGCAGCATGCCGCTCTCCCCTGCTAGGATTGTCTGAGGCGGCTGTAGGTCTGGTGTCTTATTCCACTGGCCGTGGTTGAGAGTTGGCCATTCAGGCTCTGAATTGAGCTCCTCATTGGTGTGATTTAGAATAACGATGAGCAGTTCCCTCGCGGCCATGGCGTTGTTGGTCTGAGGAGTGTTGGTCAGGACGTGGATGGTAATCGAGACTGCGTACAAGAGGTGGAGATATGTTGGAGAGAATGCACTGTGAAAAGAGTCGTTGAAGAGCGTAGCAACTCATTACACTTTATATGGCTTCATTGGAGGGCACCAAACATGGTATCATTATCCAAGCTCTGGGAATACTTGCTAGCCATGAGGTTAAACTTTAGGTAAGTTGCAAGTTCTGTTTGCTGATTTAAGCTCTCAGCGACAATTCTCAACTGCAAATGACACATATGGCCCATTTCAGAACCCCCACAGAGGATAAGAAAACGACAGCATGGTGATCTTGTGGCGTAAAACGGGCAAACTACAAGTGACAGCCCCCCCCACCATACATTCCCCTGCAGCTTAGATACGCACACCAGAGAATGACAGATTATTGAGGGGTTCTTCCTAAGCTAGTTGGCAACACCATCATTGACACAACCCACCTTTGCCCAGTTACACAAGGCGCGTCAGATCATCATAATACCCGTTTAAACACAGTGTATAAGCGTATACTGGGAAGCCACCGACAGTCAAGACGGGGGGAAGCATCGGTGGCTGATCAAGTTCTCCGATTAATGCGGGGAGCTGTCAAACCTTCTTCTACCTACAAAATTCACGTCGCTCAGGGCAGTTTGAGCGACCCATCACAATAAAAAGGACAGAAAGGGTGCTATCTTTCGTGGCAGTCCTTCCGTATAGTATTTCGAATCAGAGGCAATAAAAGAAGCACTGGGTTATGAAAACTCGAAAAGCAGGGACCTGGATCGTCAGGGCGACCATGATTTGAGTTTTAACAAATCAATCTTAAGACACAGTGTCGCTTATATCCAGGCGACTTGTGCCAAGACTGTTCCAGGCATTTAGGCGTTCTAAGTTCCAAAGGTTTGTTTGCTTGTTTCGCCATTCTCTGCGCTGGGTTGCTGACAACCGTCTCGCGATGTTGGTCTAGCATACTGTGCCACCCCGTCTGCTCAGGCCTATTGGATCCAATTATGCCACGATGGATGTCTCTGTGTGTAGGTATGAAATGCTTGAGATTTCACCGTCACCTTTTCCTTCTAGGGTTATGTCTGAGATCTGCTTCAAGGTAGAGGATAGTTGCCATGCCCTGCACTAGCATGAGAAGTTTGCAATGTGTAGAGCAAGGGGGGATTTAGGCGATTTATATTTCATGAGGGTACCAGTCTAACGCCAGATCCGTTATCTCAAGTCTGCTGATTGGACCCCTGCTAGAGTAAAATGTTACCTGGCCTTGCACATAAGTGCTGTCCACTCACATCCATCTTAACGCCGTTGATAGCTGTTTACTCCCCTGTATAAGAAGCTAAGCTTTTTGAATGCCGACGGGGCAGGATATGCCGACTCTCCCGTACCAGGCTTTTGTGTATGGTGTTGGTTCGTGCATGCAAAACTCTGCGAGACGATATCGGGTGACTAGACTGCAGTTGACACTTCCTAATGCTTGCTTTTCGAATGTTACACGCTTCCGTATTATACTTTGACATGCCATTTTATCCAAAGTTTTTCCTTCTTCGGCAAGACTCGGGTCTCTAGAATGCGAATCCGAGCCCACGATGTAACCTCGCCTTCAGCCACAGCGGATTCCCATCAAAAGCCTTACCAGTCTCCGTCCGAATACCACATATACAACGCCCTTTAAGACTTTAAATAGCAGACAACTTAGCCGCCGGAGAATAAATCCCGAGAGAGAAATCTCCGCGTGTAGCGAAAGGCCTCATAATTAATTTGATCAGCCATTTCCACTTTTCGCCGCCACATGGTGAGATAGATCCAGACATAATCTCGGCAGTTTTTGTAGATTGGTCTAGACGAATGAGATAAGGGGTCTTGCGCGCGCCTGTTGCGAAAGGCTAAATACAAGCTTTCAGCTAACGTTAAAAAGTGTAACGTCGTGAAGCTCTAGAACCAAGTGGGACGGGCCTGGGATTGTTTCAGTCGTTCTGTTTCGACCAGCGTTGAAAGGGAGATTTTATAACGTTGACTAGACGTTTTGAGACTGGTTGGTTTTGGGACATGGCATGATGTCGATAGCACCAGCCCATCAGCCATTGCTTTTTCATGTTTCTGCATGTAATTCTCGGCTTTCTAGACTGGCAGTTTTAGCAGAGTCCCGAGAGCCAAGTCCACGGTCCAGTGATCTGCGCTTCAATCATGGAGTTATTCCCAAGCGACGGTTCAACGCTGATCAAAGCACATTTTACTGCAGATAAATCTCTTGCAGCAAAGCTTGTCTCTCACTCGTGCGCCTTTTCCCCCGTTTCAGATCGCGGAAAAAGCGGCATGCAACCAATAAGCCCCTACGGCCCGAGACTCCTCAGTTAGCAGCACATTAGTCAACACCCATGCTCTGCCCTACAGGGATGGGATTTCTACCGCCGGTTCCTTCTGGCGTGTCGATCTCTTGGGCAAGTTTCTCCGAGCTCCCTCTTCGAGACCCAACACCGCAGTTATCAATTGGTACCAGCGGACAAATTTCTCTATGCTGCGCCGCAGATGCATGAAAATCAGTTACCAAAAGTACGTGTCAAAAGGCCGAAGGAAACGCTGCGGGAATTTGCTTTCTTTTTCTGCCGTCCAATAAGCTCCGCCGACCGTTTCGAATCCTTGCTTTTTCCCACTGCAGGCTGAGATTAATGACAGAGTGATTCGGATCACTGCATGCATGTTCCCAGCAAGATGCTTCCTCGCGTCTTTGTAAACCAACTACGCCCCGTATCTGGTGGTGTCGTGAAGCGATCTGACATTGACCACTTTACCCCTGGATTTGACAGCTTTTAGCCAGTTGCATAACACCCGTCTCACAAAAGGTCCGGACGCTTGTGGTGTGTCAGCTCGTGTGTGTGCCTGCCCCGGTACTGGGTGCTTTTGTGAAAGATTATGATGCTGTTCATTGTGCTTGTGCTGAAGTGTAATGATAATGATTCTCATGTGCTGATCTCGGAACCGGCACCGTTGCAGACAGGCTGTATGCAGGATGTCGCAGAGAAATGCTTCGGCTCTTCATTTAATCAACGCCAACCCCATCTCGTTAGACCTGAAATTCGAACCTCAATTTCTGAATCTATTCATTTATGAGTTGAAGTGTTTGCTTTGCATCTTGAGATATGGCTGGCGTCGCTAAAGAGGCCGTCGTGGTAAGTTACCATTCCGATCTGTCCTGATCCACTGTCCGAGCAAAGATCTGCATTTCTTGGCCAGATTGAGAGCATGGCTCGCTTGCTAACCGCGATCTACGATGCAGCCCATCGAGGCCGTGCTCTTCGGAATATCAACGCTCCTCGTCATCGCCCGTCTCGCCCTCCGAACTATTCGACAGCACCAGAGACTCACCGTGAGCGACTGGTTCCTCGTCGCCTCTCTTCTCGACGCCGCTGCGTTATTCGGGACCGACACGGCTGCGTATAAATTGGGGGGGATGGACGACCCGAGTGCACCGCCGCGGAGTATTGAGGATCAGATCACGTTGTTGAAGGTGTCGTTTGCGGGAAACTATTTCTACGATACGGGTGTTTACTTTCCGAAGCTGGCGTTGCTGGCGCTTTACTTTAAGCTCATTCCACAGACGTTACCGCTGCTACGCAAGTTTCTTTATGGAGTTACTGCTTTGACGGGGTCGTTTATGCTCACGACTTGTTTCCTGGATACCTTTTGGTGCGGCCCCAAGGTGTCAGTCAATTGGGAGATTGATGGAGGGTGCAGCACGTTTGACTCAATGACCGTCTTTCGGATTGATTGGGCTATGAATCTCATCTCCGACATGCTTAGTGCGTGCATCTCAGCGTAATTACGTTCATACAATCACTGACATTATACAGTATTTGCACTACCTTTTCCGCTTCTGTTTGGTCTACAGCTCAGCAGGCGGTACAAGGTAGGTCTGGTTGCAATCTTTGCATCTGGACTAATCACATTGGGAGCAAGTATCGGCAGATTTGCGACCGTCGAGGCAATTCACGCCTGGACCAATGTTTGTGAGTCAAGCCCTCTATCTCAACACTTACATAACGGCACCTCTTACTAACCACCACAGACGTCCTTTCAATGACAGAGGTCGCTGCCGCAATAATCGTCGTATCTCTCCCCGCCCTCAAGTCCCTCCTCCACGGGCTCGGCCTGCGCTCCTCCAAGCAAAACACCACGCAGACGGGCTCAAGCTACCACAAGCCCTCAGGTACGGTGACGACATCAAGTCACTTCAACAAGCTGTCCAGCGGCCGTGACCACCACCGAGATCTGTACGCCTCCACGGCACGCGTGGCGGCCGGCGCCGAAGAAGACTCCGGCAGTGAAGTGGAGCTGACCAACCTTCAAGGTATCTACAAGTCGGCCCGCATAAGTGTGACCTACCAGCGAAGAGAAGACGGTGACTGGAATTCGGGACGGGGGTGAATGAGCCGTAAGAGCATGGATGAATGTCAGCGTTGCATTAGATATGCAGGTGGATCAACAAAAAGGAAATGGCCGGAAATAAGAGTGGCATAACAGTTGGTCTGACTGATCCCAAGTTATGTATAATAGATAAATATACATATAGAATACAATAGTTTTACTATAGAATCAGATCACCATGCATGAATTCTCTACAATGCAGAGTTACCGTTGAAACGTGTGAAAACCTTGAACAAATACAAAGCCAGCAATGAATCCCTTATTGGTGCATTAACAAAAAGACTCCCTCCATCACAGAACTCAAAGATAACCAACACACAAACCGTCTCAACACTCTTCCCCTATCGATTCCCTTCCCATGTTACATCCGTTGGTCCCAGGTTCATTCTCGTTTGCATATCAACGGAACTACAACCCGACCAATAACCACATCTCGTCTACAACCCCTCCAGTTTTAGCCCCCATGTCAAAATGCTAGCCCCGGTCAGTAAATTCCCGTACAGCAGAAATGCGATTGCTTTTTCTGCCTCCTGATACGTCCCTCCCGACTTGTGCCGTAGACTTGCAGCGGGTAAAACTCACCCCATGGATCCTCCAGGGACCGTTGAGTGTTACATTCTGCATCCGCGCGTCGTTCGATGTGGTTGTTGTTTTCTTTTTTTCTTCTGTAGCCGAGGTGCTGGCGCTGTAACCTTGCGGCGTATTAAATAAGTACCTTGTCATGAACTGGAATTCTAAAGTATACCTGCAGTCCTGTGAACCTTAATTCCTTTTCTTGTCTTTCTGTCTTGCCGCGAGTGCACCGTTTTATTTCCCGTTGCTTTTGGACTGGAAGACAATCGGATTCCACAATGGCGTTCTTCATCGATGGAAAGGACTGCATGGTAGGTCACTCTCGCTGTCCATCTTCATATCAGGTCGTGTGCTCACATGTGTTTAGATCTCGGAATGGATCTTGCTGTCAGCCTCTTATGTCTTTGTCGGTCTTCGTATCTACGCGCGTCTCTTCCGTGCGCGTGAGAAGTTGACTTGGGCTGATTACCTTCTGCTCCTGTCTGCCCTCGATGCTCTCGCCCTCATCATCTGCGACACTCTGACCTTTCAGATGGGTGTCATGGATGTGTATGAGACATCCGTCAAGCTCTCCAAGGTAAGGCGATCTCAAACACCACGAAGCATCACGCGACTAACTTCTCTATCCAGATCTCCTTTGCCTCCAACTACTTTTACGATGTCGGCATGGGTTTCCCCAAGATGAGCATGCTTGCTTTTTACTGGGCCTACTTCCTCCCCTCCACCGGCATGGGCTCCGGTATGCGAAAGGCTCTATATGGCATCACTGCTTTTGTTTGCGCGTCATACATGGCCATTCTTTGGGATGATACTTTCTTCTGTGGAAAGGATGTCTCGATTCAGTGGTCTCAGGAAGAGGGTGCTTGCAGTGTCTTTTACGCACCTGAGCCCTTCATTGTCAACTTTACGCTGAACTTGGCTTGCTATCTTGCCGGTATGTCGCATTCACGTCGCGCTTCTCCATGTGCTGATTGACCCTGTAGTTTACACCCTCCCGCTCATTCTGCTGGTGCAGGGTGTTCTCCAGCCCTCCAAGGGTGTCACTGCTACTTTTGTCCTTGGTGCTCTGACCATCTGCACTACCATTGTGCGATTTGTCACTCTCAAGGTTGGCACTGGCCAAGAGAACCTTGTTTGTAAGTCGTCCCTCTCTCAGACAATATCAACTCAGTTTCTGACATATCTTTCCTAGACCCTATGAGTATGCTTGAGATGGCACTTGCTATCACTGTTGTCGCACTACCAGGCCTGAAGCCACTTGTGGATCGCCCCCCAAAGCATGAGACAACGAGCGAGGTGATTGAGGTCAAGAACTAGGGAAGGAAGAGAAATTCAAGGTCCTAAAGCTACTTGACTTGTTACTTCTCTGCTATGACAGTAACTGTTGTTCTCTTCTATAAAAGTGTTTTAAGCTGTGCTACACTTGTTCCATGCTCTGTTTATTAGAGGTTGTAATAAATTAGTGAGGCTGGATTCTACTATTAGAAGATGGCGTTCTTAGCAATTTGTGGCTTGACACTCTCTGTGGCCCTGTTTCACTCCCTCAAGCGCATTTGTGGCTGTCTGTAGGGTAAATCAGCACTACTCAGTCATAAATCTTAAGAGAACCATTAGTTATTGCATAGCGTTTAGAACAGTAAAAGAAGTCAATTAGATAAAACGAGGGTTAAGATACGAATTTTTCTTTCCTAAATGCCAGATAAGCCTAGATTCTAGCCTCATTTATTGGTGACAATTCCATTTCTGAACTCGGAGGATAGCAAGTCCCGAATCAACACCGAATTTTAGATCGTGACATCATCGCAGCAGACTTCTTCGGGTTTTACTCCCGCCCGAGCCTCTGCCTGCGTGGATGTGTGGCCAATAACATTCACGAAACGATATTGTGCGTGGGAAATCGCAAGGCAGCTGAGCCTTTCTTTCGCCTCGCAATATTTACTGTGAAAATTAATTATAAAACTCGTCTCAGCCCTATCTCTGTGAGAGGTTTTGCTCATCTCTACCACTTTTCAGTCCCGCAACCTTTTCAAATACCCAAACATGGGAATCTCAACTGTTCCACCAATCGCAATTATCGGCGGTGGTCCATGCGGCCTCATGCTAGCACGTCTGCTCCAAACCGCAAGCATTAACTTTGTCGTTTTTGAGCGCGATGGGTCTCCAACATCAACTCTTAGAAGCCAGGGCGGTACGCTAGACATCCACAAAGAATCAGGCCAAGAAGCGCTTCGTCGCGCAGGTCTCCACGACCAATTCAAGTCGCTGGCTCGATGCGATGCGACAACGATGACCTTGATGGACTTTCAAGGGAAATTTCGTGCTTCATTTGGAGATGATGATGGTGGTGATAGACCAGAGATCGATCGTCAACAGCTGCGACAGTTGTTACTCAATTCTTTGCCAACTGATCGTATTCGTTGGGGCAAGATCTTGGATGCTGTTCATCAGAAGGGAAATGGGGAAGTTCGTGATTTTACTCTTGAGTTTCGCGATGGATCGACAGAGAGTGGTTTTCGCCTCATTGTTGGAGCTGATGGTGCTTGGAGCAAAGTGCGCTCTCTCGTGAGTATTAATATCCTACGGTAGTCAGATTAAGAAACTAATATTACTCACAGGTCACTGACGCTAAACCTATATACTCTGGCAAATCATTTATTGAAGGCCGAATATCCCCAGACAACTCACAATACAAGCTCGTGCAACGAATAGCGGGCAAAGGAACAGCCATGGCCATGAGCGCTAAATCTTCTCTGGCAGTCCAGCAATTATCCGATACCTCATACCGGATATACATGGGCTTAGCGGCACCAGAGTCCTTGACGCGTCCCGGCGGGGATGCTGATCCAAATGATATGGAGAAAGCGCGAAAGACGATGCTTGGGCCTGGAGGCTTTTACGAGGCATGGACACAGGACTTGAGACGTTTGATCGAGGCTTCTGAGGGACCATGGCGCCCTTGGCCACTTTATCGCCTCGACAAGACCCTCTTCTCGTCTGGTGATGAAGATGAGTACGATGGCCGACCTCGATGGAAACGCGTTCCTGGCATTGTTCTCCTCGGAGACGCCGCGCATCTCTCCACTCCAAATGGCGAAGGTGTGAACCAAGCCATGTACGACGCGCTTGTACTGTTCGATCAAATCATTGCTGAAACTGGGGCTCTTGAAGGAAGCTATGACCAGAGAGTTGACACGGAAGCAATGGAGCGGGCAATTGTTGCTTATGAGAAGGAGATGCGACCTCGAGCTTACGATCATATACAGAGCAGTATAGACATGGAAGATATGATGTATGCTGATGATGGGGCTCAGCGCATGATAGAGGCTTTCAAGTCCGCTCATGGCGAGAGTTAGTCTCATCGCTACAGTTCAATTACTTGCCAACGCAAGTCTTAGATAATAGAACAGTCTGTATTTCACACTTTAGCAATACATCCACAGTATGTCAGGTTCTTCATGCCCCAGTCTCTTACAGGTTCACCTAGGGGCTGTAATCGATCTCTTGGAAGCTAAAGTCCTCACGCTAGATACAGGTGGCCCCTAAGTGGGCTTAGGATATGGCTTTGGGATAGTCACTTGCCTTAGACTCAGGACACCAGCGCCAGTAAGAAAGCAAAATGGCCGCAACTACCCGGGCCTCAACCCTACAGTCATATATGAATTGCTCCGTGTGAACCTTGGAAGCTATCTGTCTTCTTTTTCCTTGATTAAGCGCTGGGCAAGGCGAGGTAGTAAGACATGCGGCAAAGACCTGTGGCGAGCTGGAATGTTGGCTTGATCTGCATACTGCCAATAATATCCACCTGCCTGTAGCATAGTGGCTGGCTGGAAGTGAGTTGTAAATCTTTCCTTGCATATTGAGCTATATCACGAACGCCAAAATTGGTCTCGGCCTGGTTGCCAAGTCTGTTACTTACTCAATAGTCACGCATCCTATCTCTTCCTTGCGATGCTCTTGTGGCGAGCCTAGGCTTTTACTGCCGATCTTCCATTCGCGTGAGTGTACATGACGCTGCTAAAAATAACCTCTGATTGTCTATATCGAAAATGACAGGGTCGTCCGTAGGTTGTAAGCGTGCTCCGACCACGAACTTTTCTTTAGACTTTCCTCCTTGCGATTTTTGCAGCTCATAGCAAACACCACCACATATGCACTACGGCTGTAGGCATGGACCAACTGCCTGAGTAATAGCTGTATTGGGAGTCAAATACTCACCTGACTACCAGTACACATCTGAATAAGGATTAGCCTGCCTTAGCGCTTAAATAGTAATTCTACATCTAGCAAGCATATTCGGCCGTCGCCGAAGCTGAAATAGTTAGAGACCTCCATATGGGTGTAGTTTCAATTGCTTCACACGACAGCTCGAGGCTTTCGGGATGTTGAGCATGTTGCAACTTCAAAGCGTAATATTGGTTGCAAAGGGTAATTATCGTGCAGTATATCACAGTAGGTTCTATGGTACCAGACGTCACGTCACACTATAGCTGCCTTTGGATACTTATTTAAGCTCGTCGGTTGTCTTCGATTCTCTCATTTACAAGTCAGCTCAATACACATTTCATATAGTTCTTTCAGTATCTCAACTTTGGAGACCAAGCCAGTATTCTCAATGGCAGCAACAACCAAGCCGTACGTGGGCCCAAGAGAATGCCATTCTGCTACTACGTTTCATTAACTAACCACGCTACAGCTCATTTGAAACCGAGATTCCTCTACTACGAGGTTCGTTGTGGTCAGAAGATCTATCCCCACCACACATGCTAAAGTCATACAGGACCAAATGGCACGTACAAATGGCCAATCTATGATGAGGAAGAAGCCCGCCCAACAGTAATGCTTGGAGTCGATTTCAAAACATTTGATATTGGAGGAACCTTGGTTAAGCAACCCCCACTCAATTGTCAGCAATGTGGCAAAAGATCTGGACTCGATGATTTCGTACATGGAGCCTTGGAAGACGGCATCCATAACACTGAATTCTTCCTCCGTATCCTTCGTGGCCTGGAATCAGACAACGTCAGAGCGAGTCCGCCACATCGTCTTCGATGCATGAATTGTGACACCTACTTCAAATACCCTCCGATATCCGATCTTGCCAACAGAGGCATCTCCTTCAGCTGGTCTCCTCCCAGCACTGGTGTTGACGATATTGACCCCAACACAGCCGAAGGCGACGTCGCCATCTTCGGGTGGGCTTCGGGTTTTGGCTGGACATGTAAGATTAAGGAAAGAGACCAGAACATCAAGCACCTCATGGATGAGAAAGCCAACGCTACGAAAGTGGACGAGACTGGAGTGCCGCGGCCAAGCTATTGAACGTGATCCTTAAAAGGTCATAGAGGACAGGGCAGAAGACCCTAGCCCTATTCCTGTATTCTCCTTGCAGTCTACCCAGCCCGATGTTTTTAGAGGGATCCTTTTCTCCCCAATCAGAACATTAATTCCTCCATGGCAGTGCATTCTTATCCCAACCGTGATGTCGCCTGAATTTTGGATTACTTCCCTTACATGTTTTCGTGGCTTATGCTTATGTAGATGACGTTAGCTCCCGTAACCTTGAAAAAGCCGAAAAAGCCACATAATTTTCGGGTTGTGGGAGGTCTAAGTTACCGCGAATGCTTAATTATACCGCTACCAAGGCTCAGCTATCCACTTGGATCGGTATTGTGTAACGCACGTGTAAGCTGTATTTCTCCGAGCCACCAGTCCGAAGTGCTGTATTATATATAAAGAGAACCTAATCGCTTCTGAATATGCTTTTTTGCAACCTTCTCACTCATAAATCCCTTTGTTCAAAATGGTCTCTTTCAAGTCCCTCGCTTCAGCGGGTTTTGTATTCGCTGGCCTTGTCTCCTCTCATCCTGGTGAGAAGCATGATCATCAGGAGATCAAGAGACAGATCCAGACCCGCCATACTATCGCCGACCTGGGCCAGCGATCATTGAACGCGTGTTCTAGTTCTCTGCATGCGCGGGAGTTGAAGGCTCGTTCGATTGCTCGTCAGGCAGAAAAGGTCAAGAAGCTGCGCAAAAGACTTGGCATAAAGACTGGTATGCTAAAAGTCCCCTTTTGACTTTATTTCTAGTACTAATACTCTTCAACAGCTGCCAAGAAGCACCCCCGTGATGAAGATGACATTGTCAAGTGGGAGGCTGTCAACCACAATAAGACTGGAGTTCCAAGCAATGACATGTTTACTCCTCTTGAGATAGTCTTTGGCGCCAACTCCAGCTGTATTCTGTCTCCTGAGATCACTGCTAGTCCTTACTACATCGTCGGCGAATACCTGCGATCCAACGTCATTGAGACAGAGTTCTGTGATAGAGTCCCTCTCTTCCTCGAAGTCCAATACGTCGATGTCTCTACCTGCAATGGAGTCCCCAACTTGGCCACCGATGTTTGGAACCAATGCCACTGGTGTCTACTCCGGCGTTAGCTCTCAGGCTGGCCTGAACACGACTTTCCTCCGTGGTATTCAGATCACCGACCATGACGGTGTTGTTCAGTTTGAGACCATCTTCCCCGGTCGCTATGAGGGACGAGCTACCCATACTCATCTCCTCACCCACGCGAATGCATCTGTGTCTTCCAACGGCACAATCCAGGTCTACAACAGCCCCGTTCAACACATCGACCAGCTTTTCTGGCCCGAGGATCTCCGTGAGGAAGTCGAAGCTCTTGTTCCTTACAACACCAACACTGTCGAGGTGACCACCAGCGAGGAGGATATGTGGTCTGTCCTTCAGGCCGACGAGTCTTATGACCCCTTCCCTCAGTACGTCTACCTGGGAGACTCAGTCCAGGATGGAATCTTTGCTTGGATTCAGATCGGCATCAACACTACTGCTGATCACACCTCGGATGAGTATTATGCTGTTGCTGGATACTTGGCTAGCGATGGTGGTCATGCTTTGGACAGCGGTATTGGTGGAGGTGGTGATGGCGGTGGCCAGGGAGGTCAACCTCCTTCAGGCAGTGAGATCCCTCCTACTGGCCAACCCACTGGAACTCGCTCTGTCTGAGCAGTCAGGGATAGACTCTCTCTGTGGCCAGTGAGACTGCAGAGTAATGTCTCAAGCAGCTTAGGATGAAGGCAGTCGGTGGATCAATAGATTGATCTTGCTCAGAGGCTGGTTACTGATGGAGGAAGGGGAACGGAAAACGTGTAGCAACTAGGCTATATTGATTGGGTGATTAGATCAAACGTGCTATATAAGACCAACAATTTGTCTATCTCCACATGTCCCCCAACTCGCCATCTTCCAAATTATGATATCTTCTTTTCCTCTAGCTTCGTATCTGCGCGAGTTCTTAACCTCGCTGGGCGCTACGAACAAAACCTTGCGCTCGTCAATCCATGCTGCTGTCACCAAACCCCATCAAATTTAACTGCCAAATTGATCAGGGATCCACTGAGATTGGTGTTGCCCATCATCTACAGGATTAGGCCCAGGCGCCGTTGGCTGCTGGCCAGGAGGCAGTGCCGGACCATCCTCTGTTCTCACCCATGGCGACTGTACAGTTCCATCGTCGCGCAAGATCCAGTACTCGAGAGGAGAAGCACTTCCGATATCCCAAGGCCATCCCTGAGTATTAGCATAGTTCCCCAACAAGAGGACGAATGCAGGAGCATCAGTGTTCGAATGCTTGGTGCTCACGGGTAATACATTGAAGGGAAGTTTCAAAATTCCGTTGACATCAGCCCCTGGATCCCAGAAACTTGGGTCCGTTGTCGTCGTCAAGCCCATCCGCCCTTCAATATTGTAGACGAGGAGGGGTAGACTAGCATCTCGCGAGTAAATCGTCGCGAGACCCTTCAGCGGGTGATCGGTCTCGCCAAATCTGAACTCTACCTCAGGGTAGATACCTTCGGCGTCGTCACATGGCGCTGGGTAGACCTCGAAGGCCTGCGCAGGGTAGCCCGAGTTGGGGAACGCATTAAATGGACTTATGACGTGTGCCCCGCCTGCTATAGGCGTGTAGTTCTTGACGTGGGAGTTGTTACGCCACATTCTGAACCAGTTGGTCAGGTTCGATCCTTCGTCTTGGTAGCTGAGCTTGAACTTCTTGACAAAGGCTGGAAATTGCTGATATGCGACCTTGAAGACCTCGTTTGTATTGGTTGTGAACTGAGTCGTGAGCTGCTCAACTTCATTCTGGATCTCTTCTGGCGTTGTAGTCTTGTCTGCAAGGTCTATTGTTTTAGGTCAGAAAAAGGATGCGCTTTCAGCAGTGTAGAAAGGCTGAAATATTGACCGACCTTGCAACGCAATTATCTGGCATGCCAAAGCAAAGCCTGCAGTGCCAAACGCCCACCCGAGTGACTTGTCAAAATCATCTAGGTAGTTCTTCAGAGTGAACGAATACTGCCCATGAATATCTAGGGTGTACATCTTGTCATAGCTTTGATCATGCCATATTTGAACAAGCGGGGTTGCCCCAGACTCTCCAGGAGCTGCTTGACCCTGCCCTGTCAAAACATTGAAGATATTCTGGACATTATACGCTGCACCTCCGGCACCCTTGCTATTAAAAGCATCAAGATAGGTGTTAATCTGGTCGGTATCATTGTTTTGTACGGCGCTAGGATACCCACTCTGCCATGTCTCAATTATTGTCAGAGAAGAGAACAGCATCCCGATATCCGCCAACTGCTCTTGCTGAACTTGGATGGACTGGAGCGTGTCTTGTATGTTGTTTAACGCGCTCATGATCTCATTCTGGCGCTCTTGGGCGACTTGGTCCGCCTGTTGCTTTTCTATCAAACTGATAGCGATTTTGACGACGGTGGCTGCGACTTGACCAGCAGCTGCCGCCATGATTGTTTATGTGCGACTGGAAAATTTTAAGAGGAGTAGGTTTCTTGATAGAATAGAAAGTGGGATTGTAAATGTTGAGGTTTCTTCAAGCAAGTCGTCCGGACTCCTGCTAAATATATATGGTTGTCCACCACGAATACTTTATAGCTAGCTGAAGAGGGCTGAGCTAGACCTCAGTGAGTCGTAGTCTTATCAATGTCCATTTACATCGTATGATCATGGACTAGTGCATCATGGAATGGGTTGCCGTGACCTTTACTGCCAAACCTGTTCAACCATTTTGGCTTGCACATTTTGGTCTCGAAGGGTCTATAGACAGTAGACGCATAATTGCGGTGTAGAAAGAGAGCTCAATATATCCATACTGAGTTTAGTGTTGTCAATAGTTTACTGGGCTTTGGACGATGGCTTTCGAGGCGTAATTATTTATTACTACGGATATGTATCGTTGAAATTCCAAGCGGGGCAATAATGCACACTAATGACCAGCCTATCGTAAATATGCATGTTTTAGTAACACCTAAGCTGGCCTCCTCCTATCAACTGGAACATCAGTGCAGGTAGTAAGCTGCGGCATACGTCTAGAACTAGAGCCACAATGCAATAAATCAAGCCATTTCATACACTATTGGATATCTTTCCGAATTGAGCTATTTTCAGCTTGTGGAGATACAAGCTTGACCAAACCTTTAACACGGCTCGTGTGATTGATGCCAGATAGTGTATCTCTAATTCCGGGGTTATGGACACGTAATGGTCGTGCCTGGGGAGCAAGGCGGCCTAAGCTGGCAAAAGGAACGAGGTGTTGGAAAGGGTGATGACGAATGGGGTGTTGGAGGAATCGAACTTGGCGAGCGAATATGGTCCGTGACCAATAAGTGACAGCACGGCCATGTCAAATTCTCTGGTCTACCGTGTTAGTCGAAGAGCCCGCGTGGTGGGGACAGATAATGAGCCAATGCTATTGGCCTCCAGGGCACTGGATAGGATGAAGGTCTGAAGCTGGAGGTAAGGAGTATTGGCCTGGATAAGCCGTATTAAACTTCCTGTCTAGCCTTCGAATTTCCTCTATATCCATTCCAATTCAACCCAAATTTCGTTATCTATCCTTCGAATTCCTGCTGACTATACTCCCGCAAACCTGGAACAATTGAATTGGTTAGATATTTTGGTACAATGTCTTAGTTGTTAGCTAGATGTGTTATTTGCAGCTGAGATTTGTGGCTGAGAGCTTATAACAGCCGATAGAACTTAGTAGTTTTGAACTAATTCAGTTCCCATTATCTTGTCTTCCTCATTCTGAATAATGGCCTACGTTAGGCTTGAACTTAAATCTTACCCGCGCGGCAATGACATCAACAACTCGTGGGTCAGGGCGTAAGGCTGACGGTTAAAGCGGGGGTATTCCATCAGCTCATCTTAACAATATCAGCACCATCTACTTCTTCGAACACTTTCCGAGGAATTGTGCAACACTTCAATACTAAGGAGAACGTGAAATTTTTTTGCGTTAGCCCCAGCGTTTGCTGCTGCACCATGGGCACTTGTCGAGCTTGCCGACCGTGCCGAACCGCAAAGACAAAGGTGAGATATATGGGCATGGGCCTTGGAGATTAAATATCCCCGTCAACTGATTGGACTTTGAGCATCATAGTGCGACCTTCAGAGGCCAACATGTAGCCTTTGCTCGAAACGGAAAACTGTCTGCGACGGATACGCCTCTGACTCTGAGTATATGTTTCGAGACCAGAATGCAACGGCAAAGGTCAATTCGGAACGATCACGTCGCGCGTCAAAACATATGACCAATGAGCTTTGCCTTCTCGAAGCTCCTACTCAAGTCTTGAACAGCGATTGTATTGATACCTGTGAGTCCATTTTCTGCTTTGGTTTTGGTTAAAGCATTAACCCACAGCTAATCGAGAAGCCTTATTGAACATTCCTAGTCCGGTTTTATGCAAGCTCCAGGATAGGGTTCTCGATGTCTTCTACGTGGAGTGGGTCTCGAGCGCTTATCCTCAGCGAAGAGGCTACGGGTACTTGGATTTATTGCCCGACATGAAATCAAAAGCTGCTCCGACATCTGCGCTGAACCTTGCAGTAGAAGCGTTTGCTCTAGCCAATGCGCGGAAACTCATGAGCTGTAGCGGAAGCTTGGCTCAAATGGCACTCTCAAGATATGGTGCTGCGCTTGCAACGGTTAGGGACGCGATTACGCGGCACGTTCTCACTGCTGATGATGATATGTTGATGGCTATTCTGATTATTGATATGTTTGAGGTATGACATATTATGCATAGATGTAACTAGAACTAGGAAGCTAATGAGTACTTATAGGTCGTTTTCATGGTCAGAGAAGAACCTCTAAAACTACACGATAAAGCAATCGAGTACCTTCTTTCCGCCAGAGGGACTAAACAGGTTGAATCCGTCACGGGCCGTGCCATATACAGAATGGCAAATCATCGATTGCAACTCAGACAACTTGGTCTTGGTCTTGAACCACTACCAGTACAGTTGGCTTGTGCCAAGATATTGGATCAATCTACCCCAGCACATAGCCTTGGAAAGATCCAACTTGGGGCTCAGCAAACCCTCGCTATATCCAGATACTTGCTCTACTCCAGTTCATCCGGCTGGGAGGATTTATTATGTTTGTTCTTTCAGATCCAGGTCCATCTGTCTGAGTTTGAACAGTGGAAGATCGACCTTTCTGGATCGTGGAAACCGAAGCGAGTCCACCTTGCGGAGCATAATGATGTTCTTGAGCTTCTGATAGCACGTTCTGTACCTTGCACACAATATGTCTTGATTTATGAAGACCCGGTCATCACACACCAAATGGCCTTTTTCTACCAAGGTCAACTGGCCTTACGGTCTGCGTTACTTGATGCAATGACCGAGATGAAGAGCATCTGTCCAGATCAATTTACGATAGCCAATCTTGAACAGGAGATCGATACTCAGTACAAGGCTATATATCACTCAGTTGGTGCCCTCGTCGAATCAGTCACTCCACTGTTGGGCTCAATTGACATCGATGAAACTGGCTCGATCTCCCTAACGGGGAAGAAAATAGCTTTGTGTTTTGCTCGTGCGGTATGTTGGGCGCTACAGCAGGAGAAGCGAGTGCCGATGGAACATAAAGACTTTACATACCGAGTTGAGGACTGGATTCGGCAGGAAACCGATATCTACCGAGTATGCTGATTTCGCATATCACGAGAAACGGAAGCTGCTTTGGCGCTATGCTTAGAAAGATGAAAAAAGTTACAGGCGAAGATTTGAGACTTGAATTACATCCTTTCCCTAAGCTGGGACAGTATCTAAGCTTCGTGGCCCACTTGCCGGCCTCTTCTTCAAACTCTCCTCGCTCTCACCGCTTCTAATACGTCTGATCAAATCCGCCATATCAAAGTCCACACCCAATGGGTTTGTCAAATACGCCTCCGACTTCATATACTCAGCAGCCTCTTCCAGCGTGTCAAAGTTCTCAACCTGCAGCTCCAGAGTATTGCCATCAGGATCATGATAATACAGGCTTGTAGTCGGGCCGTGGTTTATGCACCAAAAAGGCTCGATCCCATTCTCCTTACGCTGGAGATACGATATGGCGAGGTCAGTGAGGGATGCGTATGAGAAGGCGATGTGCTCGAGGCCGCATGTCTTGGGGTCTTTGTTTGCGATGTCCATGTTGACTATTCCGATGCGGTGGTGTTCGTCGTCGTAGGTGAGCAGATGCATGAACTCGTTCTCAAAGTTTATCTGGGCTTGGAGAAAGGTTTGGTAGTAGGATGAGAGACGGAGAAAATTATTAGTGCGGAGAACAACATGTGCCAGTTTTACTGGTTTGAGGACTATCTTGCCCGGGTGATCAAAATCAAGTTTTGGGTTGAAGGAGCTACTCATTTTGTAGTGTATTTCTGATGAAAGAAAACAGTCTGTAGATTGCTGATTCCCCAATACTACTCTTCCGTTCGTCGTCTTTATCTGCTTCTTATATCCTTGATTTCTAGTCCCCACTTTATTCACCAACGGCTAGAAACCTGACGTAAGAACTAGGCCTAAAGGGGCTTTGCATCCGTAGGAACGATCGACAAGGCCCTATCACGAGATCGACGACAACTAAGTTAGGTTCCAGTAGGACTGATTAAATGTGGATGCAGCCGTCGTCGACCCGGTCGTTCCGTAGATAGTTTCATCGATATTATGGTTGAATGTGCTATTTTCGTTGAAGTCGGCAAATGGATAATAGCCGATATTCCCGGTTGGGGAACTGAGTTAGATAGAGCTGATTGTATTCAGCCAAGCCGGCAATTCGGTTTCCATAAAGACTACCCTTATCGTCCGCCATAGTCCGAATACGAAAAGGGCCTTTGCTAATATCCTTTAACTGGCCATTGACAGAACTACACCTGCGATAAATCACAACTTCAACCAGAAATGTCCACTGAAACGGTCCCCTTTGGCCTTGCCACGATCCGCAATGCAAATGACACCCTTGAAGCCGCAATCGTGCTCGGCCAATATGTCTATCCACTAACTGCTCTCGATGAATCTTTCCAAAGTCGCAGTATTTTCGACCTTCTTCAAGAATGGTCCTCGGCTTACTCTTCGCTACAGCAGCTAGCATGGAGCGTCACCAAGCGAGAAGGACAATACGGCATAGCACTCAAGGAAGCGAGATTCGATACGCCAATTCGTTATCCACGCAAGCTTCTGGCCGTGGGAGCCAACTATTCGGGTCACTTGAAAGAGATGGGCCTCTCTGCCGAGAAGTGGGATCCTCTTCCATTCTTCAGCTGCCCTCCTACTACCTCCATCGTGGGTCCTGGAAAGACGGTTCCCATTCCTAAGGGAACTGAGAAGTTTGATTGGGAATGTGAACTGACGGTCGTCGTGGGAAAGGCTGTCAGCAGTGCAACCCTCGAAGAGGCTAGGGACGCTATCGCTGGGTACACAATCGGTCTAGATCTCAGCTGTCGCGATCTATTCCAGACTGGGCCTCGAGATCTGGTGGACATCATCCGTGGCAAGGCGCAGCCAGGAATGAAACCCCTTGGGCCTATTTTCTGGCCCAAAGGGTGCATTGGGAACTTGGATGATGTGCCAGTGAAGCTGTGGCTTAACGGCCAGTTGATGATGGATGGCCGTACTAGTGAGATGATTCGACGACCAGAGGAGTGCGTTGCCGAGATCAGTCAAATTCTGCCCCTGGAGCCTGGAGATATGATCATGACGGGAACTCCAGGGGGTTCTGCTGCATCTCACGGAAACAGGTGGCTTAAGAAGAGAGACTGTATTAAAGCTCAGATATCTGATATGGAGCCACTGGAGGTTGAGCTTTACTAAAGTCTTTGTATCTAAATCTACCTGGTTGGAATAAATCCCCAGAGTTACATATCTGTAAATAGCCAAAAATATTATTTCTGGCCCTTTATATTATTTTCGTATCCTTAAAGGCCTCGCAAGATACAAGGACCTCGGCGTGAGGAAAAGCAGCGGAAGAGTGTTAGTGGGAGATCAGCGATTTTTGGTGTAAGCCATTCTGCTGGTTTTCCTCACCCCGTAGAGGGAGTAATAAAACTCGGTATCTGCAGGGCGAAGGCTGGGTGCACAGCAAGACGTCATTGCGGGCGCTCAAAATTAAAGTTCGAGGGCACTTGTGCTCGGCACGGAGTCGGCAGTTTTGATGGGCGAGCCAGGATAATCCCCGTGCCGATCATGATAGGGCTCGGAAGGTCGGACTACAAGAGGTTATAAAAGTTATGTGCAACCTGGACTAACAGTTATACAGCCTTGAGCAAAGTACACCTACCATCACTCTTAATTACCCAATGTCTCAGTCACAATCTCACTCCACAGATGCCACTACCATGAAGAGACCACAATCCTTCACTGGCATCAATCATCTCAAACTCCCCTGTAATAATATCCTCAAAACCGCACAGTTCTACGAAACTATTTTCCCCATGACCCGCATCATCAAATACAACCATTACACTCCAAATCACAAGCTCTTCGCCATTATGCTACAGCATAAACCAACCAAGCTTATTATTGAACTGCGCTACGTTCCTGGGCAGGCCAAAGCCCAGCAAGGCTGGGATCCCATCACATGGGGTGTAGGAACTCGTGGAGACTTGGAGGAGTGGAGAGCATGGCTTGATGCTCACAAAGTGAAGAGAAGCAAGATATTCATGGGGATCAAGGGTTGGGTCATGGCGTGTGAGGACCCTGATGGGAGGATTGTGAGGTTGTATGTGGAGGATGAGGAGCATGAGTGGACGGACTATCCTGATCAGGACGAGTATTGGCTTGGAACTATTGAGGCGAATCCTACGCAGGAGCAGTAGCCAAAGAGGTACGGTCCTTGTTACTTTAGTGACAGTCTTATAGTCGTTGATTGCAATAGATGTTTTCTTTCTCAATGTTGAAGCCTTGCAGTCTTAACTTGTCTACTCAAGTCAATAGATGCAAATTGAGGAGTCCATGTCGGCGCTCGGCACCAGAAACACCAGCATTTGTGTTATCCTCGTGTTCTTTTGGTTATACTAGCCTTAGCTGGCAGTAGCTTTTGCATTAGCGCTGCAGATCGTAAAGCACTCTTGTTGTGTCGGCGGCAGAGCCTCTCTTGGTTTAGTGCAGCTTCGTGTACTTGTCGATCATGGGATCTCTATCTTATTAGAGGGCTAAGATTGGGGTAAATAAATCATTGCTAAATCAATCGATCGAGTACCAAATTCCTCACAGGATTCATTCGTTACATTGAGTGACGGAATCACATATCAAAGTGTAGGGGTTTTCTTTACTGGGTGAGATTATTAAAGCGAGACGGCTTTAATCATCCTTGCAATGATGAAATATATTCTAATAAGTATGGAACTCAACGTTTAACCAACTAACCACAGTGTACATACCGAAAGTGCCTGCCTCTCAATGCGGGAATGGATTTAACAAAAGTGAATAGGTATCAGGCCATACATACTTCATTCTCATGTCAGCCCTAACCCAGCTATTCCAAAACATGCTAGCCAAGATGCTTGCCAAACCACTTTAAAGCTTGTTCCTCTCCCTCTTTGCTTTGTCTGAATTGATCTTTATTATTAGGATCTGCACGTACGCAGAAACCGTGCCCAGCTCCTGGATACACGACTATCTCGGTTGGAATATCTTGCAATGTCTGCCATGCATTCCTTATCACGTCTGTCTGCGACACGGTTGTGACTTGATCGTTGTCTCCGATAGCAAGTGAAACGGGCTTGGTGATCTTCTCTGCGTCTTCAGGGAGCGATAAAGCACTGGGGTGACCTGTGAACACGGCATCGACTAGAGGCATGCCATCTGCGGTTTTGGCATCTGAATGTGCGAGAGTCAATACTGGTCTGCCTCCCCAACAGAATCCAGCAGCTCCTATGCGCCGTTGAGGGCCTTCCTTTGAGCGGAGGGCCTCAAAAAAGGATCGAATTCTTGGCCATGCACTCCCAAAGCTGTTGTATGCAAAGAACGGAGCAACACCATATGCAACCTGCATGGCGTACCACCTGAAATAAGTTAGCCCAACAAGTTCCCACGTTCTAAGCTTCAGATGCACCCACGGTTTCCATATCCAATTCAAGCTTAGAGTAGTGTCAGTTAGTTGGCCTATGACGTCCTGCATTTGCTCGTCAGCTGCATAAGTTTGTACTGCACAAGTGTCGACATACAAGTAGCCACAAGGGTGCCGGCCTGCCGTCCATGAAGTCTGGAAGATAAACCAAGAAATCGCCACGCAGGGCATACTCGTCTGCGAGAAGCCTGTTGTTGACAAACTCCCATCCGAAGGCGTCGGGAACAATGACAATAATGCCTTTGGCTGGCGCACAGCCAGATGGAGCAGCAACGTATGTCTGCCGTCCAAAAACCTCGCGCACTACTCCTGTTGGCTTTTCATTGTGGCTGTGGCCTTGAAAACATTCAGGGCACGACATTGTCTTTAGTCAAGATCGGACGTGGGCATAAGACGAATAAGTGGAAGGGGCTGGGGAATAGAAGTTTGTCTTGTGAACCAAACCTCTACGATGAAACATTAAAGCGGTCGGAGATTGTTGAAACATTTAATCAATTTACTGTGATATTAATACCATGACATTATGTGCGAGCTTGAGGACAACATTATTGCTGATCGACGGTGGCCCACTTGCGTCACCACCCAGTCTTTACAATACGCTATCCAAGCACATGAGCCAACACATGCTAACTTAGTATTACCTGCAGAACAACAAGCAACCCGCCGATCTCATCACAGTGGTAACGCCACCAAATACAGGTGCACCCGATCGGTCCGGCCGGTCCTTCGTCATCGCTTCTCGAGTCCTCACCGATCGGCTTGTAGGATTCCGATATGCCGAGAGCGAAAACCTGTTGTCTACGTCCGCGAAAGACAAGCTTGTATGATCCTATAATAGCTACTTATAGCACGCTGCCGCAGTAGCCTCAGTAAGAGTAATCTTGTACCATCTGAAGGCCCTGCGACGGTGAAAAACAGCTCTTCATTACTTATTTCTAAGTCAAAGTCTTTATTCATCCTTCAATGCCGCAAGTAATCATTATGGGCGGCGGCCTCGCTGTACGTTCCTATGCCCAGATTCTACGCTAAATGACTAATTCTAAAAGGTTCTAGGGTCCGGTGCTGGCTCTAGCCCTGCACAAACATGGCATTTCTAGCTCTATCTATGAGCTGCGATCCGCCGAGTATAGTTCGGGTGGTAATATCGCTCTTGCCCCCAATGCTGCTCGCGTGCTGGACCATATCGGCGTGTATAGTCTGCTGCGTACCCAAGGATTCAACTATGAAGAAATATCATTTGAGAACGGTTCTGGAACCGTACTGGGAAAGTTCCTAAACGGAAGTCAAAGGCAGTATAACTTTCAAGCTCTCCGCATCAAACGATCTCTCGTTCATGACGCACTCATCTCTGCCTGCAACCAACGCGGAATTCCTATCCGTTACGAGAAGAAGTTCAAGAGCATCATGGCGGAAACGGATCACGACGTGACTGTTCAGTTCGAAGATGGGGAGACAGCTACAGCTGGGTTCGTCGTCGGCTGTGACGGCATTCACTCCAAAGTGCGAGACCATATCCAAGTTGTTCAGCCAGAATTCAGTGGCCTGATGGGCGTTATGGGCGCGGTCATGGAAACAAAACTTGACTCAATGCACGTAGCATCGCGCCCTCCTCTCCCTGCCATGATGTTCGGTGCCAGTGGTTCATTCGCCATCATGCCCTGCAGTTTTGATGGCCAGGTAGTCGGATATTTTGCAACTCTTGAGATGAAAGATCGCAGTCGGGATGAATGGTATCAGTTGTACCAGAACAAAACTGAGCTTCACCAATTGCTCGCCGATCGCTTCACATCACCCGACTCACCCTGGCCTGCTGTAGTTCAAGAGCTTTGCCAGAAAACCCCAAATGACGCTTTAACGAGCTGGCCGTAAGTGATCTCGAAGGAGATATCTCGATTGCTGTCGACTGATTTGTTTGCGCAGATTCTTTTCAGTCCCAGAACTTCACAACTGGAGGTCCGATACTGGGCGTGTTGTAATTATCGGTGATGCAGCACACGCCATCCCCCCAACAGGCGGCCAAGGAGCAGCTATGGCTTTTGAAGACGCTGAAACACTTGCCTACGTATTGGAACGTATCCACGATGCTCATGTCACTCATTCTAGCAGCGATCACAAATCACTTTCAAAAGATACCCTTGACAAGTGGCAACGACATCGTCAGGATCGCATCGTTAGAGTCATGGACTTTACCTCAAAGAACGGGACTCTGCGCAAGAGTAGCCCGCACGCGTATGAACAAGCAGCTAAGGAATGGATCCTCTGGGCCGCATTCAAGTTCATGGGTGCCGAGGCTGGTGCAAAATGGCTGTACACTTATAATGCCGAAGACGTGCTTGGAGTGGTTGCTTAACCAAGTACGGGGAGAAAAGGTTGACTGAATATGGTTGCTATGGGATGGATTGCTGCCTTCAAGGTTAAAGATTAGTAGTACGTTTGCAGGCGCTTCGGATGCAAAACCCTTCTAGGATTAGCAAGTCAACAGCTAAAAGAATTACACAAACTGTTGGAAATTACCACAAGCATGGGCTTGTCTAGTGCTACAGAAGTCAGAGTCGCCGAATGATCTACTCCAGTATATCGCAGGTGGACTTTGTTCCCTGCAGCAATAGCCTCGTGATATGCTTCTACATTCCAACTGTGGATGAGCAGAATGGCCTTGTCGTCCTTCCCAATGAGTTCGTTCCTTGTCAAGGCGAATGCAATGCTCATAATGCTAAAGTACGGATACAGGACTGGGCTATATTGGCGAGGCTGATCCTCTGCCTCCTAGCCTCAGCGGCCCATGGAGGCGAGTAGATAAGAAATACCTGCCTCACATAATAGACAAGCATACCCGTCTCAGGAGAAAGGGCGAAATGGTAAAGGTCTGGCCGAGAGAAAATGTAGTCGGCGACAACTTTCGCAATGTCCAGCAGCTTTTCTGGAGGACATCCCACAACAGTCCCCAGATATCCTGAACTGCCTTGGATAAGTAAATTCTTAAAAAGATTCCGTACCTCACCGCGTCCTCGCGATTGACCGATTCTATCCACTTGGCGCGCAACTTGAACTGGATGGTATATTCCATTCGCGTGAGCGGCGTAGCTGGGATACTTGTGTCATGTTGTAGTTCCCTAGACAAGCAAGTCAATCACCACGATAGCGTATCTGTGGTATTAGAGCGGTACCCAACTGTCATAGTTGAAGAAGCTGGAGGCGATGATGGTACGCAACCACGGAAGACACCGATGTACCGTGAGCGTGCATGACTGATCGATGCTGAAAGCTTATGGCATCTCAGCCAGATATATCAAGCCAACACACAGAAACATGACAAGAGAAAATTCAGACCTTGCGTAGGCTTTGGAAATAGGAAGGCAATAAATCTGGTTGAGGGGACGACTTTCGATGACAGCTAGTTTGAGTAGATCTCCTGGCTTCGGCGTAGAGAAATTGCCTGCCGTTCCTTAGGAGTCGAAGTCGAACGCTGTTCCGACCGTCTCAAGATGTGATGCAAATGCAAGCAAGGAAGTGATTTTGAGAGGTAGTCGGACCATGAAAAAAGGTAGTGCGCGTGGCTAGTTTCTCATAGGATTGAATACTTACATGGCAGATATTGCGTACTGGCCTAGGCATAGGCCCGAATTTATTTTCGTTTTGTTGGCTATTCTGGTGGCATTAATAGCTCCATTCCTCGACATGAAGTTTACCAACACTGCCTCAATTCCTTGCTAATGCTGATCATCAGGTGTATCCAAGGTTGTGCCCTCCAGTCTATTTGCCTTTGAAACTTGTGGCCGTGAGCTTATATCATAACACAGAACTTAAGTAGCAAGCATACATCATACTAGATGTCGGATAGATGTGCTAGGCATTTATCATTATCATTTCTAGGTCAGTATGATAATTTGACTCACAATCCGCCACGTAATCGAGCCATGGTCATCCTCAAGTGGCATCTCCGCATTTCTGCGGAGTGACATTCCTTGCTAGAACCTGGCGGGCGCGTTGATTAAATGGGCCTGAGTTAGGTCATATGTCACTCAGTAGGCCAAGGATAAACAAACTCAAGACTAAACTGGTATTTACCTCAAGGACCGCTATGAGAACCATCCCATTGATCCACGCTGCAATCTGGAGGCCGCAGCCCGCATTGCAACAATCTGTGCACTTGCTGTTTATGGGCGGGGTGCAGTTGGGATAACCCCAACTTCCGGATTATAACGGAGAGCTCCTCAAAACTGGCCTCGAAGTAGCTGCTATCGAACTGGTGGTGGCTTGGCTGCAGAGCGATGTGACCTTCTCTACCATGAGTTTTGCGTTTCATTAAGATTACTGGCTAGCGGACAGAACGCCAAAGACTGTTCTTGACGCAACTGGGCTGAGATGGGGGAAAGCTATATGCGGAATGTCACAGGCTATCGTACCAATGCAGACAACCTTCTGGACCTCTAGTCGTAAGGCTGAGCAGCTAGTTTAAGCTGGGAAGAAGGGGCTGAGCACAGCAGGTTGAGATGTAGATAACAAGACCATTTCTCCCTTTTGCACTTACAATCCCTTCCTGTCCCGCAATGCAATCTACCTGATCTTGGTTCCAAACATGCCATACTAATACAAGAGCCTTCTCTTAATCATTTAACTACTGACAGGGCCGTGCAATGGCTGCAAAGTTCTGGTTCTTATCGATTGCAGCCCTGGTTACCAGTCTTCATCTTTCGATCCAACATGATCCTATCAAGGACTTTTGTCGACGATTTGGACAACAGACAGCAGTTGTAGATCGAAAGCTATATATCGATGGAGGACTGGTTAACTGGAAACCACTAGAGACCGACCCAAAGAATTATACAAGTACGCTTTCCGCCCGTTCAGTCCATGGAGCGAAGTAACCATTTCTCCAGACACCTGGTTGATGTGGCACGACCTTGATCACAACAGCAAGGATAATATGCCGCAGATTCATGCGAACCTTAGTAAGAATGTCTCAGTCCCTTCAGTACATGGCGGCGCTCTTTGGGCAGACGATGTAAACTACCGTTTATTCCTCTTCGGAGGTGAGTTCTTTAGCGGCAGCCCGACGACTTCAAATTTCATGTCCTACGACATATGGTACAATCAGTGGGATGATTTCGGACCGCCCTCCGACGATATCAAGCGCGTCAGTTATGGGGCTTCTACGACTGTAAAGGAGCGAGGGGAAGGGTAAGCCGATGGGGTTTCCGGCCTTGAGTGACCTTTATAGAATTGCTAGTACTGACATGGGTTGATGCTGTTAGGTACTACTATGGGGGCTATCTTTCGAGAGCTTCAGTGCCTGACTGGAGCCGCGAACGACGTGCGACATCAGATCTAATCCGTTATCAGATGGACAGCAACACATGGGCGAAACTATCAGGACCAGACGATATAAAAAGGGCTGAAGGAGTCATGACATTTATCCCCGCGAGCGATCGAGGAATGCTGGTCTACTTTGGTGGGCTCCAGGATCCTGGCGATAATGGCACAATGGTCTCACAGCCACTAAATGAGATATTCCTCTACGATATGATATCAAACAAGTGGCATATTCAGAAGGCAAATGGTACCATTCCTGAGAGTCGGGGGAGATTCTGTGCTGGAGCTGTATGGGCGGAGGATCGCAGCAGCTACAACATGTAAGATGACGCGGCCAGATTGACTGGCTTTGGCCAATTTGCTTCGGGGTTCTAACTTATGCATAGATACATAAACGGGGGTCATGGACTGGAGGGCCCTGGATTTGATGATGTTTATATCCTCTCTTTGCCATCTTTCACATGGATCAAGAGCTATCCTCTCGACCAAAACGGGACAGGCTACTACCCATCACACAGCCTGTCTTGTGATGTCGTCAATCAAGGTTCGCAAATGCTCACTATAGGAGGTGCATTCCCGCAAGACGAAAGCACATGCGACGTCGAGGAGGTCTGGGGCATTCACAACATTGATTTGGGCAACCAGATCAAAACGAACTTCAAGAAGGTCTGGGCAGGCTATGAGCCGAGTCTCTTTGGGTACAAGGTCCCTAGCTTTGTGACGAGTGTTATTGGAGGGACGCAAGATGGAGGGGCGACAAAGGTCAAGCCTGACTATGGCTTTGTCAACCATGATCTTGGCACATTGCTTAGTATGAAAGCAGTCTTTTCCAATCGCTCGAGAATGGACGATGGGCGCACTGATCCTGGGGCCACTTCATCGACCGCAGGATCAAGCTCAAAGTCAGGACTCTCAACAGGGGCAATTATTGGTATCGCTGTCGGTGGTGGAGTTGTTGTGTTGGCAGTTCTCATTGGACTGTGGCTAATCCGCAGGAAGCGAAAGGTACAGCGTAATATCCAATCAGCTCCCACGACAGAATCGTTTTACTCCGTCCCATATATGCCGCAAATCTCGAGTCCGCTGAACTTTTCTCAGTCTCCCGACAGATGGCGCCGCGAAAGCCCCGGAGCTCAAGAGTATGAGGGAGAAGGCCCAGGTCAGGTTCACTACTGGAGACCGTTTCAGGTCAACGTGGAGCCGTGTGAGATGGATGGGCAAGGGACCAGATCGCTCGAGACTCACGTGGAGAGCGAGTACGCTAGGGGTCGTGGAATGTCTCAATGAGTCGCTGGCAGAATAGTATGGGAAACGGGTATTTATTTATTACAGACAAGACGAAATCACAGAGTCCTAGGGCACATCTACAAGTGATGCGTTGAGTAATGGATAAGAGTTATTATATAAGAGATTAAGTGTAGCTGTGCTATTCAATGCCCACTATGTTTACCTGGGGTATTCTTAAAGGATGTTATTGTTCCTCCATGCCCTCGGTGAATGCAACTCCTCCTCGCTCTCACTCATGGCTGTTTTCGTTATCTTGACCTCCCACTTAGTCTCCTTTTTAATGCCAAGCTTGAGATCACTTGGTTGTCTCGAATCAAACCCCGATCCTTTCTTTTCATGGCCGTCCTGACGACTCACCGAGGAGAGTGTGTACGCCTCTCGACTTGAGAAGGCTTTTGGGGTTCCAGGCCCAGGAGTGCGTGGTGATGACCCGTAGCCAGATGGGCCGAGTGATAGAGGCTTGCTGGTCAGGTTCAGGCGGAAGGCTATTTGTTTGATCAGAGGCCGCAGGGTTGCTAGACTACTTGCTGTGATGGCCAGTCCTTGCTCGATTGTTGACCAGATGGCGATGTCAGTGGTATTCCCTGGTAGTAATAGGTCAGTTGACTGCCATGTATCTGGGGCCGTCTTGAGCTTACAGAGGAAATCGGGCTTTCCAAGGAGATGCAAGTATGGGAATCGAGTAATGACGGCTGCGCTAGCACTATATGCCTGTCAGTACAATTTGTGTCATCCGTGGTATGAAGGAAGACATACATGCAACCCATAGCGAGCAGAGGGATCAGTGAGTATTTCGTTCGCTTGTGCAGCTGTAGGTTCCATACAATCCACCCAGGAAGCAGCGCAAACACAAGATCGGAACCAACAGCGAAAACACTGTAGAGAGCTGCCAATCCAATGACGACACTGGGATCTATACACCCGCCGTCTTGGTCCTTGTTCCAGAAGTACGATATAGGATGACACTGGAATAGGGTGACAAAGAAGAAGATGCCGCACGAAAGGACAGTCGAAAACATGGCGAGGTAGATGATCCATCGTTGGATCTTTTCGGTGGTCACTCGGAGCAGGAAATAGCCGATGGAGAGCTTGCAGAAGATCATGGTAAGGGCGTATCCGAGGTAGCAGAACCACCAGCACATCATGGCAGTGTGGATCTGATTGGTTTCGAGGTCGTCGTGGTGTCTTCCCGTGCCGAACGTGACACCAACAGTCGATGAAGTCGCATAACAGGTGAAGAATACCTAAGAGAGAAAGAGAGGTCAGTCAATTGCTGGAAACTTGTGGCCCCTTGGGGCTCAACATACCATGGCGACAACCATCAGCCAGTCGTCCTTTCTGAACCCATTGACCATGAACACCCGAACATAGCATCTCAAAAGACAAGTGATGAGTGCCATGGCGAAGAAGGCGATGTTCACGGCCATGAGCTGCGGCCCTCGATTCTCAACGTGAGCTGCCATGATGGGGACAGATCAATTAATTGATCGTTTCTGCGCAAATAGAGTTTGTCAGGATGGAAATCCTGCCAAGAAACGAGTTCCTAGGGGGACGGGAAACTTTATATGAAACGTGGATTGCTATTGTGTTCGGTATTATACCTGCCTGCATTGTATTAATCGTTGCATTACGTTCTAATTGCGGTATTGCCGTCCGTCCGACTGCAACGGCGGCGGTGCCCCCCATGCGGGCCAAGATCAGATAGCTCGCTGCATAATTTTGGCACAGACAGAAATACCAGTTTGCTTGGCAGGTGGGTTAGAATATAATTCACACATCAAATGGACAGACAAAATCACTGCAGCCTTTTTTAACGAGGTTTTCCACCATACATTTCTGTCAGCTCAGCTTGCTGCGTGGATTATTTTCCAACCCACCTGCTTGGGCTCTACACCAGTGTCTGCCCGTTAGTACGGCTTTCTGCCACCCGGCGTTAGCGCACGAATACTATTCAGTTAGTGTCTCCCGTTCAAGGAGGTTCAACGGCACTCGCCAAGGATCTGAGACAGACTTGGTGTACGGGTGCCAGGGGGTTGCCCCGTTTGGCGTACATCCGATGTAACCTCAGCTAAATTCCGCGTTGGACTAGTCCGACTCTGGCTCGGCCCCGTTGATCATGAACAAGCACCTGCTACGTTGAGCCCCTATATGTTTGAACATAGCGACCAGCAGAGCAGAAAACAAGTACCGCTGCCGGAAGAAACACCTAAAGGAACAAGTAGATCCGGATATCCAGTTATTATAGCATGCCCATGTATAGAAACACTCACTTCACGTGGCGACTCTCCACCGCATCTGGAATGATGAGATCAGGGATTAGTGGGACGAAACAAGGGGTAAATCTCTAAAAGAGGGGAACTGACCATTGTTCACATGCGAAGAAGCTGGATATGCCGATGTGATAGCTTCCCTCTAGGCTCTAGTATTAGAAGCCCGCAGCCACAAAGTCAGGTAAGCCACGGTAACGCTTTGACAATCAGGGTATAATTGTGCATGTCATGATATCATATTCATTGAGCTACTGTATATTTTCATGACATTCGGCAGTGCCAGTAAGTCAAGCTACCGAAATACAGCTTAATAATTGATCCGTTTGGGAGTAATACGGCGGCTATAAGAGCCACATCAGTTACTAACCTACCTCATCAGCCAATGGGAGGGTTAGAAGCTATACATTAGCTCGAAAATTGGTATCCATATGTAAACTTGTACCTTTTTAGTTATATCTTACCCCCACTACGTAGTAGAATTTCATCTTCTTTTTGGCTGATCTAGGGTTTACAGTCTCGTGTCGATAACGATAACAACAATATCCTTGCAAGGTCTCCACAATGTCTCCACTACTGTGAGGTTTTTCCCGATTTTCCATATCATACCCCTGAGGGCTATACATATGGACCCTGTTGCCCCTGTCCCACATATCAGGGAAGTACATCCCCACCTGTCTACCCGATAGGGCGGTATATCCGATTTACTCACTTGCGTTTTTTTAATAAGAGGGGACGTATACCTCTCGGTGGCTCATGTGGTGAGTTCAATTAATATGCATTTATGCTATAACGGCACCTCTGTCACTTGCACGACATGCAATAACCCCAATACGAAAGACTTGCTCTATTCGCCTTGATTCCCGCTTGACTTGGACTTGGCGTCGAGATAACGAAGGACTTTCCATCACGGGCTACAATGATGTCACCCACTTTCTTTTAAGAGCCACCCACAATGGATTTGTTTCAGGTCTGGTACGTCAACTAGGCTTGGCGTCTCAACTTTGCAGTCTAGTGCTGGACCCGCCAAAGTGGTCACTCAGAGGCAAGCTACGGCTAAAACTACCCTAAAGTGAATTTCTTTGCCATCGAGCCAGCACTGACCATCCTCTTGTTTACTTAAGTGACGCCTGATCTCTTAGTGAATTCGCTTGAACCGTATCTTCTTAATGGTGACATCCCTAGAGGATGTCGGATTACCCTGGTGTGCTACAACGGAATCATTGTAGCAACCGACCTGGACACATGAAAGTTTTTCTCATACCTGCGAAACCTGTTTAGTTGGGGCCTATGTACCAACGTTCCATTCTTTACAGGCGTGACGTATTGAATGGTTTCAGATAGCTGAGAAGGATGCAGTGTTTCCAAAGTTGCAGATCAAGTAATGGCGACATAGCTCCAAACACATGCAGCACTAGGCGCCGAAGACCTCACCTCAAGTCAAAAAGAGCAGGGATATTAGGTCACAGTATTAAAGATAACAGAAGTCTGTTTATTAAGTATTTGAAGTAACTTAAATTAAGTACTTAAAGGAACTATTCCGAGAATAAGCAGGGATAAATAACACAACCTTCCCCTTAGAACGAAAAGAATGTCAAGGTTGAGAAACGCACTCATTCCTTTAGTACTGGTAAGGGCTAGCACCCAAAAGCGTAGAAGGCGCAAAGTCAGCTGCGACAGGGTTCAAAGAGCCAAAGCGCTCGAAAATGGCTGCCATAGAATTATGTGCAGGCTGCAGTCCCCCATCAACCCATCCTCCAAGGAATGACGTGCAGTCACTATTGATCAAGACCCGAGAGCTCGAAGCATTGTTGAGCTTCTGGTAGTCATAGAACATAGAGGAGATGAGCCTGTCCTGTCCTGGAAGACCAAGAGAAAATGCACCGTAGGAGTATTGATCGAGGGGCCAGTGGACAAGGTAGACGTCATCGTCAGTCACTGGGTTGAGGAAGTCGGCGTAGGTGGGATAGCTGCTATCTCGCATGATACGGGCAATCTGCCCCTTGAGAATAGAGAGCAGCTTGTGAGGATTTTGGATGGCCAAAATGGTCTGCGAGAGATCCTCCCAGGCGTATGTGAGAAGGACCATGCCATACTCTGGATGCCCGTAGTCAAGCGTGTAGGCTTGGGGAAGGTCTGTATCAGACAGAATAACGCGAGGGAAATCAACAGGCTGGTCACTCCAGAACTTCTTCGTGCGGATAAAGAGCTTGGAGGAGGCAGTCATGTGCAGATCAGTGATACCGCGGTTGACAGCCGATGACATAATGGGCTCGTTGGTTGTGTCCGAGACACCTGCGAAGGCAAAGTTCATGGCTCGGCTGGAGGTACCAACAACAGCAAAATCATACTGGGCCTGGTCAGCAGTAGAATTACCGTCGTCAGAAGATGGAGTCTCCTGGATAACAACATAGTCAATATCGCCGCCTCCGCCACTGGTGATCTTGGCAACAGTGTCAAACTTGGTCTTGAGGCCGAGATCCGTAGCCCTCTGCCATATCGCGTTGGCCAACTCACGGATGCCAGTCGCCTGGAGACCATCATCAGTCATCTTGGCAAAGATGGCCTGGTCCGACTCGAGGCCGTTGACGATGAGACGGAAGATGGAGTTGAAGCCAGCAGAGTAAACGGCGCCAAAGCCACCCGAGCCAACGCCCAGGGTACCAAACCGCTCAAAGTCATCTTCGGTCCAGACCTGACCACCCGGAACATCCCACTCGTGCTTCTCCCCAAAGATGCGCTGGAGTGCAGTGTAGAAGCTGTCGTTGCCAAACTCATCGAGGTACTTTTGCCACTCTGGGATGACTTGGTTGCGCGTGTCGACGTCAGATGAACTGAGCCACTTTGTGAGCTGCGTGGCCGCAGTAATCGTTTGAGAACCACCGGTCAAGCCCTTGGAGATCAGAGAGCCCCAGCCATTGCTGACTTTCTCAAAGCCCTTAACAGTGACGTTCTGACTGATCCAAGAGGTAGGAGTCTCTTGGAAGAAGACCACAGTGGGAACTTTGCCTGGATCAGGGAAGTTCTGAATAAAGGTGTAGTTGAACTCATTGGCGTAGTAGTAGAGAAGGTCCTCAGAAGGGGGAAAACGCATCGCTCCCATCTCAGCAACGTTGACGCCGTCAGGGGTCTGAATGGTTCGAAGACGGCCGCCAACTTCGTCGGTGGCTTCGATCAAGGTGACGTCTGCACCAGACTTGACGAGGTTGAAGGCGAGAACCACGTTGGTAATACCGCCACCGATAAGAGCGATGGAGAAGTTGGAGGGCAGAGTGCCAAGGGGCTGATCGATGTCTCCCGCAGCCTGGTTCCATGCCGAGTACACAATCTGAGGTGTATCGACCCAGGCCTGGGGACGGACCTTTTGTTCGCCAGAGGACTGCCTTTTGGCGAAGTGAGGGTTGAAGTCTGGCTTAGATGAAGGGATGGAGCGCTCCTGTTTTCGATGCTTGTGAGAGTCTCGCTTGTTGAAGCTGAAGAAACGCATGGTGAAAGATTGGAGAGGGTTGTTTGGAAGAATGGTAATATACTTGAAATGAGTGAGTGAATGGGCTGTAATGATAATTCAGAGTGACGAGATATCTATCTGTATTTATAGCTAGTCAAACTGATATCTGTTCACTGGCACAATAATTTGCAAGCCTTCGTCAAGCTATCGTCATGGCTTCACCTCAACTACCGATAGTGATTCAGACTATTACAGATTACTGACATCCAATCGATAAGCATAGAATACCCGAAGTAACTACCGACAGCAATGTGAACACCTAATCGTGACCTTCATTATCAGTCCCGGGATTCCTCTCACTGTGAGAAGGGATCGTATGCGATATTCCTCCATCAATGACATTGTGAAACCACCATGTGTTGTGGATGTCCAACAGCTCATCTGTCCCAAAGAGAAAATATTCCAGGTCGAGGCTCGTGCCCAAATGACTTGTCAATTAGGGAACAGCAATACAGCCGCAAGCCCCGAGATAGCAAAACTCTATTTCAGTGTGATGATGGTAACTCTGTCGATGGACCCTTGCCGTTGATGTGAGGAGCAGCATTGTGCATGGGTGAGCCCAAGGGACAATTGCCGTGTCGGATTATCTAGGCTCGCTTGCCCAACCTGCGTATACACGAATCAGAAGGCTCGCTCAATTTTCCGATCATCCCGATTAGACGGCACATGCTGCTTGGCAGAGCGGGAGAGGCACAGATGTTCGTCCGCCCATGCAGAGAATGGAGCCAATGTGTGCAGAGTGTAGTATTGACACAAGGATGATGGATATATACAGGGATAAGATCCATCTCGTCTGATGTAAAAGGAGGATACCCTGGTCTCTTAATTAATGATTATCCATCCAACTCGTCTCTGTATTGCTTCCTATTTGGTCGGAATGTTGGGAGCAGCACCCTTGCGTAGCTCCCGTGCGGCCGAACGGGAGGACGACAAGCTAAGCTGGTTACTAAACAACCCCCAGTATCCATCCCCAGTGCATCGATGACATTCCCTTTGCAGAAGGTGATATTGCTGCAGAGAATGAAGGGGACAACGATGGATCCCCTAAAAGCTTATATGGTGCAAAAAAGATCTATTTGGAGCATTCTGTCGGCCCGAAAACGCATTCAGGAACATATTAATTGGACAGTGGGGTTACAGGTTTGGCTGACGCTGTCTCAACTTAATGTCACTGATTCTCGTCGAGTGGGTAGCAGGACTGATGAGAAACCCTTGCATACTGGTTCTGGAACGAGGAAAAATGTTGATTTGATAGTCAGGGGATCTTATTTTAAGCTGTCACTAACCATGATGACACCCTCGGAGTCTTATCCGCTGCCTGCCATCCAATCAGCTAAGGCCTGTCAATGTGACGATGGGTCAATGGTCGATCCCCTGTAAACTCTAAGGGCGCTATGGTGAGGTGCTATTCGCTGAGCTGGTGAACGTGGCCACTTATGGTTATGCAGAATTATCACTGTGGTAATTGTCGACAGTTCGACACGACGGAATGGTAGCCTGCTTGTTGTGAATATTTGGGCACCGGGGTGTGACTAGGTGAGGGAGAAGGGGAAAGAGAGAAGATGCTTATTGGCTGACTTGGTATTGAGGTGGAAAAGAGACGAAGAGGAAGAATAGTGTGATCTTGGCCAAATAGCTATTTAAGCTCGATATTATCATCAAAAAGACACTGGTATTATTCCACAGCGAATTCGCCATCATGAATTCCAAGTACGCTCTCGCAATGCCTTGGCCAATGACCATTGCAGCTCTCTCCATTTCCAACTCTTCATCCTCTCCAGTTCTCTTGGATAACCAAGACAAAATCTTCTCAGTTGGTAACTTGCAGTATCTTGCAGTTACCTCTGATATCCTTTCTTCCATTTCATACTCCTCGGATCCGGCCCAGGGACCTATTACCTACATCTCCGGTCTTCTCTCCAGTACCACTGGTGATGAGCTTGAAGGCGTTATCAAGAGCTCATTGGAGCAAGACGATGTTTTCTCCGAGGATTTTCTTCAAACTATTCTAGTCAGTGCAGGCGATGAAGGGGATCTTGACTCCTCTGCCGTGAGCTACTTTGATAGTCTCAACGCAACTGTCATCTACAGTGGAGAGGAAGGCCCGAGTCTCTGCGGCCAGTCTACTTTGACTCCATGTCCTATGTTTGGACTCTCGAATGGCGATACACTCAGTCTCAGCAGAGTCTTCCGCTTGTATGTCGATACCTACAGAACATTTGTGGCTGGAACATATGAAGCAGGAGATGGCTATCGCACTTTGCCTTATTTTGGTTCAGAATTGGGCGCCCCATCTATCCCCGTCCCCTCAAGACTTTACAGTATTGAAGATGACAGACCTCTCGCTGGGAAGCGAATTGGGGTTAAGGACATCTACGATCTGGAGGCCATACAGACAACAGCTGGCAGTTTAGCGTACGCATCTCTTCACTCAAAGGCCGATACGACAGCTCCAGCTCTCCAGCGCATTCTTGATCTCGGCGGAGTTGTGGTTGGGAAGCAGAAAACGGCCCAGTTCGCCTCGCCCCAGAGCCCTTGGGACTGGAACGACGTGTTCTATCCTCGCAATCCCCGCGGCGACACATTCCTGACCTGCTCTGCATCCTCCGCTGGGAGTGCCTGCTCTATCGCTGCCTACGACTGGCTTGACTTTGCTGTTGGTACCGACACCGGCAAGTCTATTAGAGAGCCCGCTGCCGTCGCTGGTATCTTCGGTAACAGGCCTTCCCAGGGAATGATCGTCATGGATAACATCGTCACCAACGCATTCAACACGGATACAGCGGGTGTCTTTGCTCGCGATCCAGTCAGTTGGGCCAAGTTCGCAAAGGCTTGGTACGATCCCTCCCTTCATCAAGACACCTCGATCAATGGACTGCCTGCGTTGTCAGTCCCTGATGCCCAGACATTTCCCAAACGTCTTCTCTATCCCGTCGACCATCTGCCGATGCAGAACCCAGCTGCTGAAGCAATTCTTCAGAAGTTCCTCGACGATGTGACAGATGCCGTTGGTGTCACTGTTGCGAAGATCAACTTGACGCAGACTATTGAGGAGACACTGGATCGTCCGCTACAGGGCATACTTGACGACCTTACTGTGCTCTGGACTCATGATTTGATCACTGAGACCGCAGAGCCACTGATTTCAAGCTATAGCCCCGGATTCCCTCCTATCGATGAGCCTTACCGATCGTTCTTCCGCAATGCAGTCGCAGACGATAGCAGCTACAAGTCTGCGATGGCTAATCGTACTCGGGATGCAGCCCTTTGGCACAAACAAGTCCTCTTCTCGACCAACGGCTCTTGCTCCGAGTCCATCTTGATCTACGACATCGGCACAGGTGGTCTCCCGTCCTTTCGCGAGAAAGACCTCAATGACTCGCCAGGAGCCGCATTCCCTGTCGATCCTCGAGGTCCCAAAGCGGTGTCAACCATTTCATCTTACTTTGGGGACGTCGATATCACAGTTCCCATTGGGCAGGTCACCTACCAGAGCAACGTCACGTTCCAGGAGGAGGTTATGCCGGTTACTGTTAATATGGTAGCTAAGAGGGGATGCGACTTTGTGCTGTTCAACTTGATCAATAAGCTGGTTTCTCAAGGTGTCTTGAGTTCGGTGGCAACAGGAAAGCAGCCTTTCCAACAATGAGCGCCTCATGCCTCGTTCACCATAGAGAGTTAACTATAGACAAACATTTTAACTTCTCCTCATAGAGCTTTCCATTTATACAATAATATTTCTCATCAGGACCTCCAAGCTTGGACTGAATCAGAAAGTTTCAGTTTCTTCGTCCGTTCCCGCTACAGAGGGATACCTGCTGTCAGGTCTGCAGATAAAGTTCTTACGTCGCTCTGCTAGTTCAAGGGAAAAGGCTAGGCCAACTAAATGTTGTGATGGGAGCAAATACAATTTATTCTTTATTAAATAAGCATAACGTTGTTTATGTCTATGAGGCAGGCTTGAAGTGATTGAATATAACTAGAGCCCTTCTTATGTCATTGTGATCTTACCCTCACTTACCAAAAAATCCCCTAGGCATACTCACGTTTAGAATAGTCTTCAGCAACATAGCTCTGGCTCAACTCCACTCCATCAGTTGCTCCAAAGAGCTGAAACCAAGAATAGTCAGCAGAAGTCCCAATGGACTGTCACAAAGAAGCCAGAGATTGGAATTTTGACGCACCTTCTTTATGTCTCCGTAAATGCCGAACTGCACTGCCGTCATGCCACTGACCATGACTGCGCGTGCTTGCATGCCAGTGTAAGCACCGCGCAGTCCAAGCTCGGAAGCAATGCGAAATAAGCGGCGTGTTGTGCCTTCACCCTTGTTTGCTTTTTCCTTGTTGATTTTACTCAACATTGTATCGGCCGGTTGAGAGACAACTGCCGCGGCCAAGCCAGCGACAAGACCAGCCCCAAGGTTGATACCAGTAACTCCAATCGAAGGTAGTTCTTTCTTGTCTACAACACTATATGCCGTCTGAATAGCTTTCTCGTAGACTAAAAACGTCGCCATGGTATAGGGAATCCTACGATAACGGTTCAGATTAGTAGCCAGGAATATATCGAACCCAGAGGCCGGAGTTGGCCTGGATGCGCGTACTGTTTGAGTAGGATAGGGCCCAGGCCAGAGTAGAGGCCACCGATACCCTCTTCTCTTGCTAGCTTGGCGAGAGCGCTTATGCTGTCAGTGGCATAGCTAGGCTGAGATACAAGTCGTATGCGAACAGACTCGAAGGGGCAAAGCGCGATATCGCCGAGGAACTCTGCCGCACCGGCTGAGCCAAGATAGACAGCATTCCGGTTACTGGCGGCAGTCGATTGTCCGAGATAGTCAACTGCGCGAGCCTTGAAAAACTCATAACCGCCAAACTTGAAAGCACCCTGGAGGCAGTAGCCGGCGATTGTGGGACCTAGCCCCGTAAGGAGAGCTCCTGGACCCTCAGCTGAGACTATGTGCCGTGCACTCTTGGAAAGGCTGCTGCTGTATGTAATTGGGTCGAGCTGGATCCTCGTTTTAACCCTGTGTAGGATAGATGTCAGCAACAATATCGGTGTAGGGCAGACCAATGTCACGGTCAATCAATGTTTTGTAGAGGTGGGTTCGGGGAAAGATGATGTTGATGACACACCACGATCAAGCAGGAAGACCACGACAATCATGGAATGCATTATGTAGAACGTGGGAGGAAAGATCATAAAAAAAAGGAATCTGTCCTACTTACACATCAACAGGAGTAAGGACGGCATGAGTGAAAGAACAACAGAAGGCGCCAGCGAGAGCGTATCTTGCGTAAAGAGATATGGTGTTTAGATTTTCACTTGTTGCAGCGGCCATGAGCTTGTCCTTGGTTGGCAGGATTTTGTCTCTAGCAGCGTTGATTGCTTCAGTGGGATTCGGTGCATGGTTGACGAATGGGAAGCTACCGATAAGAATGAGCAAATGGACCAAGAGAAAACAAAAACAGGCTGCAATCGCCGTGTATTTAAAGGGTAATTAAAGCCACCACCACCTTCTAGAGCTCTTGTTCTTCAGCTCGTTCAATTCGTCGGTCATGGCCTTTTGTTGCTGCTCGCTCAGACTGTTTCCCGCTTTATTCAGAACCTTCAAGTGCTCCTTTTTCAGCTTGTCGAATTCCTCGTCCAACTCTTTGTGCCACGGATATAGCACGAAGACCTGGAATCCCAGGGCGGAGCTGGCCACAAAGAAATTGGTCACGGATATAGCGCGTGTGAGTTTCATTGTGGCTGGAAATGAAACGAAGGCGTCAAATAAGGCTTTTGATTGTGTATCGGGCTACCAGATACTTAGCAATCAAGAGGATGGGACGGGTCCAAGGAGGGAGCTTACGGAAATATACAGATATTTTAGTGGGGAAACAAGAGCATTAGGGGTTACCCATGAAAGGAAGAAAATAAATACAGAAGAGAGAGTACGTGGGATCTGTTAGGGGGGATTTTCGAGAGAGGCTCTCTTTTTATTGACATGTGAAGTGACATGTGACCTGACTCCAGTTTGTCGGTAAGCAACATCATAACACAGATAAAAGAGGGCCAAGCAGGCGGGTGTGACAGGTAGACAACCCCCACAGTTCATGCTTGCAGTTAGATGCCACGTGTCGGCGGTATTGCATTACTACGCCTTATGGTCGAGCCTTTGATAGTAATACTGTTTGGATAACCATCTTGGACAGGTTGAGACAGACCTCACGTGGTAAAGATTTATTGAGTTTCTTCTTCCAGAGTTTAGGCCTATACGTATTAAAGAAGCTTTATAGGCGAGTATCTCTTAACCGACTGCTTGGGGGATGATGTTAGACAGGGTACGGAGTACAAATGTACAATACATTGGGATAGGTCGCAAAGCGGCTGGAGCGTTCTATAGACATCGTATGATTCTAGAGAAGTGGTGTAACGTAAGAATAGGACCTAACCATAAAGAGCGACACTTGGGAAAAAGGAGCCTCGCTTGGGGAAAACCGGAAACTTTATTTTCTTGAGGCCTTACAACGCTCATCGGCTTATGCAAAGTTGTGGGACATGCCGCCTTATTACCTGCCAATCGCTTGGCTTCCATTCCAGGTCACTACCGAGCTAGTGTCAACCATGTAAGAAAGACCTTTTGCCATCCACCCAGAGCGGGCAGTAAACAAGAGCCTTTGAAGTGTACCCTACCTTACTGAATGGCATTGTTCAAAGTTTGCTCTCAGGGCGCACTTGGGAGGGTGCCAGTGCATCGCCCTCTGTAGACCCCTGCTATTAAAATTAAGACTCCACTAACATGCCGACGCCGATTTATCCGATGTACAGTTAAGCTTCAAGAACGGGATTTAAGCTTCTAGAATGTGTATACATCTCAAGATACGAGAAACTCAATAATAGGATAAAGTATATGCTTGAAGTAATTATATATTAAGACAGCATATTTACTACGATAACTTGACATTTCACGTCTGCTGTCCTGCCTCATTCTCTTGCATCTCTCCCCTTCCATACTACCTCAAGATGGTCCACCAATACCAATACTGGTTATTAGCGCTTCCCATCCTGATGCTGGATGCTGCACAAGGCGTTGTTGCTACTCCCGGAATCCACGCAGAGAGATCCAACCCATCGCACTCTGGACTGCATGTGCTGCCTCTCATCGAGGACAGTGGAGATGACTATCATTCATGGCTTGCCCAAGTTGCTGCTGGCACTCCTCCTCAGAAGATGAGGCTGTATCTGGACATAGCCAAATCGACAACATGTATGAGCTTTCTGTTAGCCGCAGTCGTTGTTTTCACTAATAATCATACGGTTCATCTCTGATAAGATTTACGCGGAATGTGACGGATGCTATAATGGGTACTATCAGCTCAACAAATCAAAGACCTCGTCCCCTATCCTGGGCCATACTGCAATCTCCTATGGCGATCCCACGACATATCCGCCAAGTAATGGGACGTTTCATCTGGACTTTCACAGGGACACATTTGATATCGCTGGCGTCAGCATTCCGAAACAAGTATTCGGTCTCCTCAACCCGCGCAAGGATGAGTTCAACGGAATTGGTGGACTTGGACTTGGCCCCAATACCGAATATGGATATGCACCAGGCAAGATCTACAGCTCGTTTTTGGATAGTCTGGTTGCGAACAAAAAGATTATCAGCCGTACTTACAGTGTTGACCTACGCAAGCACGGCTCAAAGCCAGGTAAGTCCTTCTGTTCTACTATAAGAGCATGTTGTTAACCCTCTGTCGAATAACAGCTTCAATTATCCTTGGTGGTATTGACACGGGTAAATTCAAGGGCAAGCTTGTAAAGAGGCCGTTGGTAAAGGATGAGCTTGGAACGTTTGGGCAAGTACTCAGCTCTATCTCCCAAGAGGAAAGCGATCTAACCTTGGGCATTCAGACCGTCAATCGTTCTCACAGGCCTCCGCCAGACTGTCCCCAAAGGAAAGAACCAGGCTAGTGAAGTGACCAGCTACCAAGTCCACAAGAATGACTCGGTCTTCCTCCTCGACAGCTCCAATCAGTACCTCCGGTTGCGCCACTCCTTCGTCGATCCACTCTACAAGACCCTAGGTGCGGTGAACGACGGAAATGACGCCTACTTTGTGCCCTGTGAGAAGCGCAACATGCCCGGCAGTTGGGACTTTCAGTTCGGCGATGTCACGATCAAGATTCCGTACAGCAAGATCATTACCGACCAGTCAGATGACAAGGGCAAGACTTGTTGGGTTGGTGTTTTGACCACCTGGAAGGGACAGCTAGTCCTGGGACGTAAGTTGAACTTGTTTCCTAAGTGAGACTTGTGAGTACGTGCTGATACGTGAACAGAACCTTTCCTGGAAGCTGCCTATCTTGCCTTCGATCTCGACAACAAGGAGGTTGCACTGGCTCCACCCGCCAACTGCGGTGGAAAGCTAGTTGCATTCGGTTCCGGACCTAATGCTATTCCCAATCTGAAAGGGTGTTAGGCTACAGGCTCAAATGGTGGCAAAAATTGGCGTAGTGGTACGCCATAAGGCAAGGTGCTGATGAAGTACAAATCTGGCTGCGCCATGTTCCTGATCTTGTGTTAACCAATGATAAATTCACTTCCTATAATCGGCATTCCATTGTTTGCGACTCAAGTCAATACAAATAGTTGCAATTTACATCTCTATTTCCAGCTTGGTAGTAGCATTTCTTCGACATTTGACCACAAGAAGCATGACCATTTCATTATACTCTACAACACATCAATGATAAGCCAACATTTCATCCCTCGGGTCCTCCGGCCCCTCTTCGAAATTGGGACTTGTATTAATGGCTTTCCACTCTCGGTCAAGTATAGCAACAGCATCAGTGTTAGCTAACCGATCGCTGTCCCACATGATATACCCCCACTGGCGCAAGGGCCGTGGTACAAAATCGCCAAAAAGATTACTGTATGTCTCTTTCCAGAAAACAACCCACGCCAACGGAGGCGACTCATAACTGTCGCCATTGAAGCTCATATTTTGTCGGTCGTCCTGAGCTTGGTCCCTGTCTGAGTGATGGTTTTCACGTCTTTCTTCTTGGTGGAAAGGTATAGTGCTCCGAAAAAGTAGGTCATCTACGACTGCCACAATCTCCTCTGAGACCACTTCAACTAGTTTCGGGCGGTCTCGAGCCTTGAATACAGAAGATAGGACGGACAGCCCCCTTGAAACCATGCCATTCATATGCCACTCCGAGCACACTGGAAGGGTCAACACATTTCCAGATACATAGTCATGATACTCACTATGGTTGACAAGGTGGTATGCACCGGGTGGCGTATGTGGGCCGGTCCTTACGACATCGAATGACGGGTTATCTGGGTGCAGGTCCCATTGTATCTCCTGAAATACACTGTCATACTTGGCGTGCATAAAGGCGTTGATGCACAACATTTCCTCAATCTCCCATGCTGTAAAGTCATCTAGAAAGAGGTTGAGTCTCTCTTCAGATCCAAGCAAGCGATCTCCATAATGAAAGCCCACATCTCTGGCCGCCCCAAAGAGGTTACTGAATATTTGAAAGCGGTATAAGCCACGCATTATGCGCCTCCCCTCTGTTCTGCTAATCTCCTTCGGTGTTGACAGAGACTCCATATTTGAGCGAGTCCATGAGACGTAGTGACTGATCAGTGGGCGAACGACGGAGGAATGGAAAGTAGCGATGCTGAGCACCTCATCATCATCGGGGCGTTTGGTAAATAAATCCGTGCTCAACGAGCGATGTGACTTGTATTCTTCGATGAATAACAACGTGCTTTGGCGAGTACGTTTGAAACGAAATTCGGGATGGTTGCATTGACCAGCGATATAGGCATCAATATATACATTGCCCATTTCAAGTTGTAAGCAATGCCACAGCCAAAACGCTCGGTCAAGTCGGTACTGCTCATGAAAGGTAGGAGACGCACGAACCAAGGCTGAGAGGTCTTCCAAGGAATCTATAGCAAGTAGAAATCCGTTTCGGATCTCAAAGGGAAGTCGCTCAAGGTTGGAGAGAGAGGAAACCTTTGGGCTAGCGGAGATAGCGGGCGTAACAAGAGGCGTCTGAGCAGTACTCTGTTCCTCTTTGTGAGCTTCTTTCTTTTGAGGGCGTTTCCTCTGCAGGAACCGTTTTAATCTATGCATGTTATAAGATGTTCTATAAGATGCCCACGAAAAGAGAACTACTGCGTAGAACTACAGGCGTAAGCTTATGGGACAGAGTAGAAATGGCTTGGTATTGACTACTGGGCTGTTGTTGTTGGCTGCTCACCTGTTTACCGATGCCGTGTAGGTGCTTCCGCTCGAGTATGTCGGTTTTGCTTCAATGGTCGACTGACTGACGAACACAAGTTGGATGATTGGAGATGTTGGAGACAGAACTGCCCGAAAAGCACAGCAGAAACGTCCGCCGAGATATCGCGCGGCTAGAGCGGGGCAAGACAACCAGCCAATCAAATCGCGTCCATTCGCGCCCAAACGCGCTCATCACCAACGGTCACATCAAGGAGGCTGTGCTGGTCTGTCGTTTCGGCTATCAAGCACAGCCTTGTCCCGAACTGTAAGGAGTTTAGGGGTTACGGAGTGCATTAGCTAGGAGGCAGACGCGCGTCTAAGCACCGTCTTTGAAAGATTGGGCCTTCCAAATGCAACTCAAGCGATCATGCCGCCGAGGGTAACGATGTGTTGGTCCAGGAATAAAACAATATACCATTCAGTTTTTTTTTATAGCTCTTTGCAGGGATTTGTCAGATGGTTTTGACCAAACCTGAAACTAGCAGGACCAGCTCCGTCGGCCATGTGTTCGACCAACATGCCAATGGACTTTGTTGTTTGAGGTCCTTCACACGTCGAATGAGTGAGTTATTCGGCTAGTTTCTGAGTATAAGAGAGTTCTGAATGTCGTTCCAGGTCTACAGAAGACAGACATCATTCAAACAGATCATCATCATTCAATCCCACTACCACTGTTCAAGTCTTTATTTCCTGTAAAGGGATCAACACACCACTTATCAAGCCTTGCATTTTATAACAATTTATTTGATTCACATACTCCTCATCACCTTGTCCAAGTCAATTGTTCCACCATTCCATCATGTGCTACTCCTGCAACACCAAAGGATATTTCTCTAGCCGATGCAAAGACGGTAGAGGTCCTACGACAGAGAGGCGAACGGACGAACTTGAGATGATGGCAAGGGTAAGTGTTATAATACCATCGATCGCACATTACATGTCTGACCTGTTGCAGCCTGCGCGGAACTATGGGCCCGCAATCCCTTCTCGCGAGGTCTCACGTCTTCCTAGCGATCTAGAGGCACGGGCATCCTCCTCAAGCCGCTCCAGCCGGCCTGTCTCCAGCCGGCCTGTCTCTAATCAGCCTGTGTCTAGTAGGACTGTGTCTGGTAGGCCTGTGTCTAGTCAGGCTAGCTCCAGTCGTGCTAGCTCCAGTCGTGCTAGCTCCAGTCGTGCTAGCTCTAGGCCAGAGGCACAAACTAACGTTCAATACGAACCATCAATTATGTCTGTTGACTCTCAAGAAGCACTTGCCAATAGCTTGATGTCTTTCAGATTCGAGATCAAAGACATGGGTGAGCGCATTGAACACCTGATTGCTCTCAGGAAGCGGCAGTCCCATAAACAGAAGAAGATCGATCCTGCAGAGTATGAGCAGGCACTAAACTCACCGTCCATGATTGTGCTTTATGAGGCGTACAAACAAGCGGTTGAGTATTGTAAACAGTGCAAGGACGCCTATGACCAGAGAATGGTCCAGCACAGCAGAAGGATCCACTATGCATCCAAAGAGGAGCAAATGGAAATATATCTTCTGCAAGAGAAATATGTCCGCGCTGCAGTCAAGTAAGTACGACCTGGAGCGGGCCAGATTGTAATGTTTTGTGGGCTGACTATATGACTATTCTAGCACTGCCGAGCAGCGATTGAACTATCTGGAACAGTTCCCTCGTGCCTACCAAAACAAACAGTCGATTAGGGGTCATATCGAGGCAGCAGAAGGTTCAATGAACGCGGCCTTGGGTGCCCTGAAAGATATCGATATGAACAAGAGAGGTAAGCTATGTGGAAAGCTGATACGCGATGAAGGAATCCCTATTTATAATATCAGATGATCTAACTCTTTCCTAGTTTTGTTTGCAAAGATGAGCAGGGAAGGCCCGTGGGTTTAGTCATTTTTGTAGTAATTATAGGCTTTTAAAGCTGTACAGGTAAAGGCGGATTATCTTGAAATTATCAGAACCATGTTAGCGCTGTAACGCTTAAATATATATCTCTTATCGTATGTCCATAATATTTACCTTTCTTAGGCCTATACTCTTCTCTGTTTTAAACCTATTTTTTCTAGTAACTCACCCAAATCTTTGTTGACAATGCTTGAAAAAGTCTCTCATGAAGCCAGTATCCTTTTCGAGAAAGGAAACTCTCACGCTCTCGAGAATAGCATGGTCTTGTGTATGGGCTGCATGACGTCACTCCTCAAGACATTCAGCAAGCGTGCGACATAGCGACTGAGACATATGCAAAGAAGATCTTGAACTGGCCGAACGGAAGACTCGAGAAGCCAGAAATATTCAAATTCGAGAGCTCTGGAGAAATGAGAGACCTGGGCGGTTGCATGCAGCGATTTGTCAGTCATCATGATGAATTTGAGGCGTCACCACCAAATGACTTGCCCACCAATCCTCACGCGCTTGTTGTGATGGACGAGAACTGTTTGAAGGCGGATGAGACTGCAACTATGGCTCTTGTGCATAAGCCAGACAATAAATGGAGAGTCTAGCATTGCTCCGTGCCCATCGAGGCTGAGCTAGGTCTGGCTGTTGAGAGTTTGAGATTGGGCGATGTGACGGAAACAGATATCCTTGATCAGTTTACCAATTAAACTGCTGACGCATTTTTTGTATCCTAACGACTATTCACTCGTCGTGGCTTTGCATATCATCCAAGATTGGGTTTATGACAATGATCAGCATGAAAGAGCTGTGGCTGTTCTGCAGTGCATCTTGAGAGATTCAAGCGATTTATATAACCATCCGGCCAAGGCCTAGTTTTCTCAGATGCACGCTCAGGTTGACCTTGAACGTGACTTGCCATCCTCTTGAGCATCCGTCTCCACGGTCCCGCATTATCGGAAACGAGCTGTCATTGGGTTTACCACTCTTCTTGGCAGCCAACTTATAGGACCGACCATGATCAATAATTATGGGTTTTCATTGTACAGAGCTCTTGGACATAGCCACTCTTGGCTGGATGGCTGACCGAAGGACTTGTCTGCAACTTCACCAATGCCGTCTTCCTTGACGACGCGGAAGGAAATAGCTGTTAGTGACGGGTCTCCTTGGCTGTGCTATCTCCTGTCTTGGTATAAGCATCATCATGGTTGCTCTTTATGGAGGCACGAGAAATAAAGGATAGAACTCAGCTGGTATCTTTTTCTTATATCTACAACTCACCTCTTATGCCTTCTGCATTAATGCCTCGACTCGCATTTACGGCTCTGAGATCTGGCATACCCGTCTTCGAGAAAAATACTTTACCATGTTGTATGCTGGCCTTTTCGGCGACTCTCTTAGTTTTCTCGAGGCTGCGCCCACTGCATTCAAGACCATTGATCAGAGCTCTTAATCATGATGGCCTTCACATATTTGTGCCATCATCTTTGCCCTGTTCTTCCCCGAGACTAAAGTAATGACCCTGGAGGAGATCTAAGCTCCTTACAATGATGACATTGCTATCGAGGCCTCGGGTGATACCGAGGCTTTGTCTATTAGTAGCGACAAGGAAAAGGTGAAGGGTTAGCTTGATATACACCAAGACCAGTTGAATGACTCTTACGGGTTTCTATTGTCTATCGTTTCTATTCCATATTCTGTTAATAATCGTAGTCACACTTGGACTTCATAATTGGATATCTATATCCTATTATCTAAACCTTACTGTAGACCATGTTAGTGTCTACTCTGTGTTTAAGCCCTTTATTAACTGATTAACTTATAATCCTCTAAATAGTATTAGACATAAGGCCCTTACTTCAATATATGTTAACTAACTAAGGAGATTTCCTATAGTAGAGCGGCCTTGCCCTCCGTATTAGCGAGCCGTGTTAAACCTCACCTCTTAAACAGAAACGTGGAATATTTAATCACTCAAAGCTTGAAAAAGTTCTATTAGCAGGCGATCATCTTCGGGGTCTGGAGACCTCCGTAAAACCAACCAACATCCATGCTTTCCAATTCACTATTTTCTAAGGCCTATCAGTCTTGGCTGGAGCCTGCTGGCCCCACACCGGGCCTGGCCAGCCAGACCCGAGCCAATGAGTAATCACGCATAAACGCCCATTGAGTCTCATATGTGCGGATTTGTAAAATGGCTGCTTATTGGACATAACTTAGTAGTCAGCATGGTGACTGCGGCATTAAATAAGCTTCCGTACACCCCTCGTTACCAAGCATGTTTCGGCCCCTCTTGTCATTAATACTTACTTGTAAGACATCGCGATAATGGCAGATGGCCTCAGTGTTGCTTCTGGAGTGTTAGCTCTGGTGACATTTGCTTTTCAATCGAGCACCGTTCTTTTCAAGACTGTTCGCAGTTTCAAAACCCAGGATGCCAACGCGCGCGCACTCAAAACTGAGCTGAGTGATCTAACTGGAGTCCTGCACTCGCTCCTGGAGACAGTTACAAATTACCCTGAGATTAAATTCGACTCTCTCGAATTGCCTCTGCTACGTTGTGGGAAAACGTGTGAGGAGTATGGCAAGCTTATTGCTCGATGCACAAAACACTCTAATGGAACTCGGCCAAGTTTCCGGGACTGGATTGGGCAGCAGTACCTGAAGGGAGATATCACAGACTTCAGAGAGATGCTTGCTGGGTATAAATCTACTATTAATATAGCATTGGCTAATGCAAATATGTGCGATTCCTCGATCGAGGTCAGTGTATGAAATCAACTAATAACTATTCTTATAGAACTATTACGGCTGTCACGCGCAATGTCATCGAAGAATACAAAGACATGATAGATGATACAACCGCCGACCTCCAAAAGCACATGCAGCGACTGGATGAGAGAGCACGTAGCTTGGCTATTCCCCACGCTGAAAGTGTCGAGTCTGATAGCACTGACTGGCTTGCTCTGTTTGAAGAGAAAGAAAGTACTCGAAAAGGCCTCCAGATCTGTACTGAGCTATCTTTGCACATCGAAGCACTCGAATCTACATCCAACGAGAACCCGCAGTTCTCCCAACAGCCTTCAGCAGATAAATACATCAGAAGTAGTTTGAGTTCTGCTAAAAGTTCTATCAGTATGTTGGAATCGCGTCTCAGAAGCCATGGAAACGAAATCGATAAGAGGATGGATGCTATGAAATTGAAAACGAACCTTTCTGAAGACGATATCAACCAACTGGCACAACTACAGGAGACGAAGGAAAGCATCCGTCAATGCATGAACGTGGTTGCTGATGCCGGCGAGGACTTGGTCAACGAACGTGCTAACGTCTTTGAAGACATAATAATGGCTGATAATGCTTACGGTATCACGGTTTCAACCGTAAAGGATCTGGTTCTGGCAAGGCGAGTCAATATCCAAGGCCAGGCGCGTTATGTGGGTGGGCAAATAGGGGAGGCAAGCTATAACGCAACGATCAACGCACTTACCAACTTGGACCGAGGAAGTGCACAATATGGAGGCCGGGATATTACATCGGAGTCTTCCAAAGGTGAAGCGGCCAAGAAGACTGTGACATCCAAAGCCTTTCTCGAACGTCATGGCCCCGGCTTTAAACTTGAACCGTCTGATGTGTCAGCCAAGCCTTCAGGGTCAGCCTCATAAGGGTGATGGGAATTATGAAAGCTTAGTTTCCATCAAGGGAAGCTTTAGACAAAATTGCAAGAAGGAATACTTAATGATGGGTCTCAAATTGTATGTATATATTTATATTTTTTTGCCCAGATACTATATCATCATGATAATAAAATAGAACGATATAATGATGAAATCGTGGTATCTCTGGTTGGTTTTGAGGCGGTCAGAGAGAACAGCGGCTTGGCCAAGCAATCTTATAGACAATTGTGGATGGTTCTGAATAGTGATAAACAATCAACAATATAGAGATATAAAACTTAATAGTTATTGTTTTGATATGATAAGTCTACTTCTATCCCAAGTACTGAAGATTTAGTAATACTCTTATCATTATCTCATTAGCCAGCCTCGAATTTGATGGATTTTTTCCTCTGTATTGAACATTATCAGTCAATTTAACAAACACTAATAAAAAACAGCCACCGTAGCGGCACATTTGCTCATATATAACCTTCTATAGTTTTAATTATACTGAAAGTGTTGGGACCTTCGTTATAGCCAATCGTGAGGCCGAGACTGTTCCCGATTTCAATTGTGGCGTTTGTAATGGCTTGAGGACCCGACATATTGGTGGCGAAGAGTTCTATACAGATAAATGTAAGTCTCTTGAGAGCTTCAAGACTGCTGCAATGAGCCGAATGAGATGAGATATAAAGTGACGCTGATATATATGCTTCAACTGCTGGGAAAAATGGAAATTCAGTCAAGATAGCTCCTTCAGGTTTATATCAGGTTTTGTTACGCACAGACTTTTTCGTACTTCTGGCCTAACATTAGTAGTCTTCTTTATCACGGTACAACGAGATGTTATCCCCTAATGCAGCTATACCAATCAAGCCGAGGGAGCAGCCCTCTCCTTGTGCTATACGAGCTTCTATGCATCATGGCTGAAGAGCTGATCGGTTGTTGATCCACCAACGATTGTTATCAGGACTCGAATATGCGCCTAGAACTTCAACCACTACCGACGGCAACAACTGCCCGATGTGGTATTTGTGCTACAGCAAGCAAATGCAGTCATCAATAGTTTGTTTCAGCCCATGCCTTACCGCTTCGGCGCGTGGCCTGTGTAACCACCGATTTGCTGACCTGTTCCCGTTCCTAATCAGAATTTTCGAAATGGCCACAGGTCACACGGAAAGTCAAATGGAGAAAGAGGAAACATTGGAAACGGAGGGCTGATTCCAGCCCGCGTGGCTTTTTGGCTACATGAGCTGAGTCGGTAGGAGGGCCATGCAGAGGATTGTTGGGATTTCATTATAATGGTGGTATTTACCAGGTACGGCTTGCCATTATCAAACTCCGATTATCACGATGCATTGAAGCGGCTGGGATAAATCTTTCTCATGATGTCGCTTCTACAGACGGGTCCTCAGCAGCCCAGCCCCCGCCTACCGTCGTTGAAACTGCGAGTAGATTGAAGACATTATATTCAAAATAGACCAAACCCTCAAAAAGTCCAACATTGACTCAGATGAGCTGAATCGCACCGAGAATCTTGACAGCGTGGCAGACAACGAAGATAACCTTGTGCCAAGATTGAAACGGTTCAAGAACTCGATTCACGGCATCGTAGCGAAGAGATGTTCTCAGGCTGCAACAGGTTTTCGAGGTGTCAAATGGGCCCTGTACAAGAAGGAGCAATAGGAGGCGCTGGCGAAGAGTCTTGCAGAGCTGATTGAACAGCTAGAGACAATTGTTCAGCCGGGCGAAAAGCTTGCTGAGCTTAGTCAAAACAAGGTTGAGATTATGGGCCTAAGCTCAAAGAACATCTTGGATGTCGTTGGGGACGTTGACCCATACCTCAAGGCTGCAGCTTTAGCGGCGCGAGATGAAGATGGCCCGTCTTACAACGTTAAAATTACAACTCAACATAACGCCGGACAGATTGTTGGTCTGAACAAGGGTGGGGTTCGGAGCGTCACGATTGGCAGTGTTAACACTCTCAGTCATTACTATAGCGGGCAGGATAAGGATAATTAACTCACAACTTAGTATAGATATATAGTAATATAATTTAAGTTAATTAAAATGTTATTTAGTTTTTCGTTTACTATTTTATTTTTATTAAAGTTATAATCTATTAATAA